>VZUI01097893.1:0-65473 GCA_013401135.1 Cettia cetti | reverse complement strand
GGGAGGGAGGGAGGGAGGGAGGGAGGGAGGGATGTTGAAAAAAGACATGAACACTGGAGACTAATGATGCAGGAAAACTGAACAAAAAACAGGTGAAAGATGAATAAATTTAAGTACAAGGAGGAAAGCCTATAAGCATGGCTACAGAAGTATAGGCCACCTTATTCTTTGTGCAGAGTTCTGTATAAATGGGTAAATCTGATTAAAAGCCTAGGGAGAGAGATAACCCCCTCCAGAAGCAAAAAAAAAAAAAAAAAAAAAAAAATTAAAGAACTTTTCCTTGCACATTGACAATATTATGCTGATTCTACTTCTCCTCAACTATTCAAAAAACTTTCTTTACGGTTATTGTTTTTATTTATTTGTCTTCTTTTGCATAGAAAACCAAGAGAATGACTTCACCATGGAGACAAGGTGACAACTCTGGGCCACCTGGAAATTTTACTGTCTCTAGTGAAGAAGGTTTAAATAGTGAGAGAAGCTTTACAGCACAACACAGGCAGAGAAACAAGACACTCCATCTTGGGGAGATGACATTTGCCAAGTTCTAGGCTTGTTATTGATGTCCTATCAGATACAACCACACCGGATTATCCCGGCAGGAATGGTAACATGCAGCACGGAAGGTGCAAACAGTTATTTTAACTCACTGCAGGAACACATGCACTCACACACTACACATTTTGAGGATGTTATCCTGTGGAAGGGACGTCTATCAGCTAAAGAGAGGCATAAAGCATTTGGAGCCTTCTCAACACGTGCCTGCCCCAGTCATTTTTATACACAAACAAGCTACTTCATGAAAACAAAGGTCTGAAGCTCAGATGAGTATTTATTGTCCACACTCCTAATTAAAATTCTGGTTTTGCTGCTGAAGCAACTGACTCATGAAAAGAGAAGAAGGAATAAAAGTCAAGAACTTTTGATCAGAAGGGTTAGAAAAGCAAGGACTCATGAAATCACAGTAGTTCTGAGCAAATATCTTGTCTGAATGCTAATTCTTGCCACTGAAAAAGCACATATAACATCAACTATAGCAATTATTTAAAACATGCATGCTTTAAACTTACAAACAAACAAAATCCCTCCAAAACCACCCTGAACCCTATACAGTGCTGGAATACCCAGGTATATATTCCCAAGGAATAGTTTTTCTCAAACAGTGCTGCATTACATTTTGTCAAATCAATACATTAATAATCCACACCTTTCTATTGCTTCATGAAAACCAAGTTACGTAAAAGATGGTTATTTGCAGCATAACCTTTCTGAAGAAGCCTCAGCTGATGTCAGGTAGTTATTTGTCACCCGAATCTAATACCTTCTGCCCTGTGCCAAGTCATTTTCATGGGATCTGCAGGGTGTGATGCGGATCAGAAATACCTTTGCCATCCGTCACTGCTGAAAATCACTGGAGCTGGATCCATCTGCCTGTGTTTACCAGGCAACCAGAGTCGCGTTGCCAATGCGAAGATCGCCCCATGTGAACCCATCAATCATCAGGCTGGCCGTGTCAGCCCTCTACCAATATCAGAAATAAATTCAAGGGAACAGTTTTTAACCCCTCACCACTTCTAAAGGGCGGGCTACAGCTCTCCTTCATGGAAGACATTCTCAAAGTCACATCCGAAGTGACATTCCACGTGGAACTTCAATACCGTATGTATGTGATACACCTGTGGCCTGCCCACTCAAAACTGCAATTTACCTGCTGAATACAGCTCAAGATAGGTAGCGTAGCTAAATGAGCTGTAACTGCTGGATTTAAGTGCCAAGAAAACTCCTACAGTGTATGTTCTAAACTGATCACCAGCTGTACAGTTTAAGCAATTCAACTCAAAGCATGATGTTACATTTAATGAAAATGATAAATTTAATGAAAAGTAGCTTTCAATTTTATGGAAGGAGAAAGTGGTTCCTGTGTTTGTTTATCCCTTATTAGGTTTTTTGGGGATGTTTATGTGAAGATTACAAACTTAGTGAGCTGCTCAGTCATGCTTTAAGTTAATGTGCTATGTGCCTTTTTGCTCTGTACAGATCCATGTCTTCATTCTCTTTTTGTGATTGAAGCTAGTCAAACTAATAAATTCAAAAAATTATTTCGATTTCTAAATTGTCTGCAGGCACACTGGGATTTCCACTTATTTTGTTCTCATCTGAATTTGTTCAATGGATTCTTTGTCCAGGAATACCCCAGACCATAAACTCCTTGTCACTGACCTGCAGGGACTGATCCAAACATCTCATGTTCCCATTACTGGACCTGGGAGAGTTGTGTGTCTGTGTGTGGGTTGGAGCCCTTGACAGAGAAGGAAAGGGTTTGAAAAAGGTATGTGCTACTAAGATACACAACTGCAAAACCTGAAGACGCTTATCTTGAAGCTTGTGGAAAATAAACATAGCTAAAAAAAGACAAGATCTTCATGTACCACTGAAGTGTACTCATCTCTGGGCAATAGTTCATAATAACAGCTTAAATTTCCCAAATAGCTGATGTAAAAAATATAGACTGAAACTGCAGGAGTTAGTTTAGGTTGAGGGCAGTCTACCTCCACTAGGTGGGCCCTGGCCTGAATACTGACTTTATAAAATTTTAACTGTATTGAAATGCCCTGTATTGTTCAGTTAAATGGTTGAGATGAGCTAATAAATATATTAGAGCTAATAAAAGCTGATCTTTTAAGAAGTTCAAACCTGTTGAGTCCTCAGTCAATTTGTGGGGAGACAGTTAAATGTGAAATAATGAACAGCCTTTCCCTGTGTGTCCCAGATTATTTCATTACTTGCTTTTTATTTATTTGGTTTTTGGTAAAACTGTTTTAAAGAATTTGCTCTTAAGATTTTTTAAATAAAAAATGATGCAATCAATTGAAAGTCACCTTTTGAGAAAAATAACACTGTCTTTATGTGGTGGCAATTTTGTGAAAACTTCTGAAAATAAGTGCTTTACAGTATGGTTTTTGTAGTGTCTGTCACTCATGCTCAAGACCATTGGCTTCCATCAATTCTCGCCTGTATCGTTCCTCTAAAGCATTGCAATGGGAAGTGATTTTGGCTTCTTAGCTGTTTTGTTGCTCCCACAAAATCCAGTGACAAGTCATCAGAATGCCTGTGATGAGATGTTGGTCACAGCAGCTTCCTGCAGCAGCAGGGATGACAGTGTGAGGTGCTAATACAAGTCAGTGATTAATGGGATATAAGAACCCAGATAGATTAGAATGGATTAGGCATGCATATGCTTCATTTAAATTTAAACCTTCACAAAAAAAAAAAAAAAAAATTCCTGGTTTTTTTGCCTTGCCAGACACACCAAGCTATTCTAACTCTCTGGCTTCCATTGTCAGGAGCCTGACAAAGCAGAGTCTCTAGAACTGAATTCTTTCTGTCTACTACCTGTTTTATACCTGTCATGGCAGCAGCAAAGACAGACAAAGGAACCAGCAGCAGGTTCCAGGGTGGACCTATTGCATGTTACACTGGTGTAGGCAAAGGTGGGATTTAAATCAACCAAGCCATGTAAGCGGTCACTCCTGATCCAGCATAAACCAGCAGAGAATCATCCATGCTGCAGCAGCAGTGGTAGTTCAGTGCTGTACTATGAAAATCAATGAAAATTAAAGCTGTATCACAGATGTACTCAGTGTGCCTCCATTTTATACAATTTAAATAGGGCTGCAATGCTTAGCAGTTTGCAGTTTTTAAGAACCTGTGGTTAGAACTGTAGGAATCTGTGGCTCTCTGTTATCATCCACTGGGAGATGAAGTGATTTTCTCCTTACAGACTCTTCCAAAGCTTTTCTTTTCTTGTAGAACCCCTAAGACAGTCCTTTTATGAGCTAGAATTTCCTGTTCTACTAGTTTATACATCAACCTTAACAAAGCTGGGTCCATGGAAGCACAGTTTAAGCTGCCTCTTCCTTTCTGAAACAAAATGCTGAGTATCTTTCTATTATTTTTATGGATATTTTAATTTGAATTACCCTGGGCTTTTATTTTTTAAAAAGTCCTGTTCATTTTCCTTTTTTGTGCCAAATCATGCTCTCCCATTCCCTCTCAGTGCTTGGATACCAAGTAGCTTTAATGGAATTGCTGAGATAAGGAATATGGAAGATTAGTGTGTTGCCTCAAACACAGCTCCTCACACGAGTGAGAGAAGTGTGCTTTGGCCTTTAGACATTTTTCCCTTACCTGCGTCAAGGTCTTGGCTAACCACTGCTAAGTTAGAACCCTTCATCTCCAACACACTCTAATCTGACATTGTTGGATCCCAGGAAAATGCTGGGGCACCTACTCTGAGAAACCTGGCTCAGTCAGAGATAGAGGCACATCAAAAAGCACCTTGGCTGGGTATCCTACTATGGCTAATACAAAGGAGTTCATGGATGTGTGCTGGGATGGCTGCTGATGGTTCTATGAGAAGATGTGGTTCCAGTATTGCTATGCCCTTTGCAGCCTGGAGGGAAGAGGGAAGTAAAAGCAAGAGAGAGCAATAGGAGCATGTAGGAGTGAATTAGTTAAAAAGTTCCTCTCCATATGAACCTGTCAATCTTCAGTAGAGGATTATGCCCACTGGGGTGAGTAAGCCCAGGCGTGCACACACACACACACACACAAACACACACACAGACTTTCACATAGTATCACTAAGACCTTGTGGTTAATTATAGCTCTGAATCTGACAGAGAAAAATTAGAGGGGAGAGGGACAGCTGCGGGATCCTGGGGTGTAGGGTCTGATTTCCAAAGTAATCTGCAGCCCACCAAGGATCTTCACTTTGGAAAAATAAAGTTCAGCCATTTCTGGTCCCTGCCTGCTGCTTTTCCATTGCCTCATGCGTGCCGTGAGCCTCTGAGCTCCTAGCAGGCTCCCCATAGCAGCAGCCTGGCCAGTGCTAAGCAAGGGTGGTTTGTGCCAATGAAAAATGTACATAAGTTGAGACTTCTCAGACCTCCTTTTCCTTTTACCCTGCTTTTTTTTTTTTTTTTTTTTTTTTCTAGCTTGTTACAGGAGATGAGTCTGTGAGTGCCAGTTTCCTACTTCCTAGGTCTGCAAATCTCTCCTAAACCTGGAACTAAAATGAGGTGGCAAGTTTTAACCTTTTCTGATCACATGTCATTTGACTCTTCTGGTGTCCAGAGCCAGAAACAATCCTGTTGATCCCACATTTTAAGGATAAGGATAATTCAAGGTCTGTGTATCACAGTTGTTTTCCTTGGAGAATGGGAGATTTCAGGGAGTCTTGCTGCTTGTCTTGAACCTGCTTGCATGTGATGAACTCATAACACAACCCCCCCCAAAAAAACCAAAACAACACCCCTTGCCCCACCCCCCCCTCCCCCCCCCCCCCCCCCCCCAAAAAAAAAAAAAAAAAAAAGGAAGATTCCATAAAGTAGTTGCAACATGAGCTGAAAGGGTGAGTTCAAATATTACATAAAATGGGGATCACTGTTTTTATAGTTTGTATCTCTGGTCTGGGTTGCAGTGCTTTGAGAGACATTTTAATACACACAGGCAAATAACAACCCCTCAGAGTTCTAAAGTACAGTCGGGGCTGGGATCAGGTCTCCACTACAGGGTGAACAGCACTGTTGGATGCAATCATAGCTTTTAATGCATCTTGGAAGGACAAAGAAACTCCAAAGAACTGGAAATACTAGTGATGTGCCAATACTTGAAGAGTATATGTGGCAGGGATTTATAGGCTGCTTAGCTTGACAACAACCTGAGGCAAAATCATGTACTGGCTGATCAAAAGATGGAAAATCCTACACCACTTAAATAACTTCTTTATGTTAGGAATTTCTCATAGCAGATCCTTTTTTAGTATTACCATTGTTTACCAGTATTTTCCAAGGAAGATTAATTTAAAACATCCATACCAGCTTAATGTGTTATTGTACTTCCAGACACATATTAAATGTGAGTCGTCTTTAACACAAGAATAAAGTGCAACACTTACACAAATTCAGACCCCAGACTTTGCCAGAGCTTATTAGAAGTTAAGCACAATTCAAAATACTGTGTATATTTTGAAATCTATAGAAAATTATTTTAAATTTTTTTAATTGTGTTTATTCAAATTTTGATTTCCCCATTCACCACCCCTCGTTCAGAATACACTACAACTTCCTTGGCTTCCTTTAGGTAGCAGATTCGGTCAGGAACAGAACCATAGAATTGTTCAGGTTGAAAAAGACCTTTAACATCATCAAGTGCAACCATGAACCTGACACTGCCAAGTGTACCACTAAACAACAACCATAAGCGCCACATCTACACGCCTTTTAAGTTTTTACAGGGATGGTGACTCATCCACTGGTTGGCCAAATGGACAAATATCTCTAGGACACAGCTGAAGAAGCTGAGCACACCCTTATCAATTCTGTTTCCTTCAATTAAAATTTCAACTAACTGGCTCTAACTGGATCTAACTCGATGCAATGTTAAACAGGCAGGTTAGTTAAAATTACCTTTACCAGTCACTTGAGCCATAACAGTCTGAATTCATCCTCACAAAAAGACCCAAAGGGTTGGTTAGCCAGCTCTTGGGAGCAGGCAATAAACAGCAGCAGGGGTACAAAGGTAGATCAGATTGCTCAAAACCTCATCCAGCTGTGTTTTGAAAATCTCCATGGGTAGAGATCTTAGAAAAGCCTAAAATGACATTTTTTTTTTCTTCACAAATACCCATTCCCCTTTGGAAAGAACATTTTCCCTTTGCCAGGCTCCTAAGAATAAAATCCTCTGTATCCATGTACTGATTTATAGCCTCTTCTGTATTCTGCTGGCTTTGCAAAACAATCCCTTTCCTGTTAACCCATGCATGGGGGCATGCCCCGGGGGACACAGATACAATAACCTAACATCACCACCCACATGGGCTTTGCAGGTCCCACTTGAAGCATACATTCACTCCAGGCCAAAAGTTTTTCTGGCAGCTGGTAATAGCAGGATGAGAAGCCTTGCTCCAGTTTGGAGTGCACAGCTAGGTGTTGGTGGGCAGCACACGTCACCAATTCCTACAGCTACAACTGCAATGCAGTCACCGTGACAGCCAGCCAGTGAGGTGGTTTCACCTCTCAGGAATGCTCTGGGAGTGCCAGATGGAGGCTCCAGTGAAAGGTTCCAGTGAGCCTGAATCTCCACTAACTTACCTCTTTATGCTTTGGACAGAAAAACTGCTGAAGGTGTAAGGACAGCCTGAGCAGAGCAGGGAATCTGGTGCTCTAGGGCTGCTTTGAGCGCTGCTGAGCTTCCCACAGGGACAGAGGGTTAAGAAAGGCAGGCCTGTGGTGTGTCCCAGGGCAAGTCAGGGCTGTGCACCTCTTCATTGCTACTCTGCACTGAAACATTTCTTTGGAGGCCTGAGTGAGCAGTCAATGCCGAGACCAGGTCCAGGGCGCTGACAGACTCTGTAGCCAAAAAGTCTTTAAGTACTAACTGTTTTCTCCATCAGGACAGAAATTGCTCCCTGTTTAACTGTTTACACCAAGGCCTAGAAAGAATGTAGTCTGAGAAATTACTGGCTGTTACAACACTGTAGTTATCCCACAGCTCACCTGGTCTCATTTCTGCTTGCCTTTGTTTCCTTGCCTTCCCCTCAACCCCTTCATTCTCCTGGTTTACCCACCATCCATTCATTTTCTCTACTTGGTGGGGGTTTTCTCCTATACCTCTTTTTTACTCTCTTTCCCTGAACCACTTCTCCTCCCCTCCCCCTGCCCTACATTTTCTGGCAGAGGTTTGGTCTCTGAGTTCAGTGTTATTCTTCCCTGGAGAAATGACTTAATGCCTTGGCTCTAATGAGCAGTTTGCTAACTGTGAGCCCTTGCTGCTTGGTCTATATGGAGATTTGCATGCCAGTAATTGGGAGCCCCATTTTTCTTCTGCTTTGCTTTTCTTCTCCCCCACTCCCTTCTTCTCCCCAGTCTCATTTAGCCATATGATGGCTGAGGAGAGCAGAGTCAGACAACTGGGTAAGACCTTTCGTGTTAGATGGTTGCTGTTTATGCTCTCAGGAGAACAAGCTCTACAGCTCAGGGAGCACAGACTGCTACACAAACAAGGCTCACGAGTGTACTTAAGGTTTTTTACCCCATGGGGATGTTTTCCCACTTATTTTGCCAGCAGCTTGAAATGACCATGGCTTGTATATGCTCTGCAGTGTGGACACTGCTCTGGGTTGCCATCTGCAGAGGTGTGTGTCAGCTGAGCCCTGCTTTCCCAGAGCTGTGGTTGGCTGAAGGCAGTCCGTTCACCAACTGCTTTCCAACGTTCCCAGCCTGACCAATTCCCCTCTACCTCATAAACACAGGATTTCTCTGAGTTTTAAAGGCCCTCGGGTACCCTAACTTGATCTGTTCCATTCAACCACTTCCTGTAAACAGACATTTATGGTAATTTTAGAGTCCACCAGGGCCCCTTTTATATTCCAAGTGAACCTTTGCTCCCAAACGTCTAGACTTTGACCTCCTCTCTCCCCAGCTTTCATGGTCAAACTCTGCTATGCTTCCCATTCCACTCTTTGCCTCTGAAGTGCCAGGCCCAGCCTTTCTGCCTCTTTCTTGTGGCCTTTGCAGCTGCTGAGCACCCTGCTTACAAGGCATGAGAAGACACCAGCAGTGGTAGTCAGCAGCACTTCCTTGAGCAAAGCACCCCACCAGCAAGAGGCCAAGCCTCAGCACACTGCAGCTCTCCATAAAACAGAGGCTGAGAACACAGGAGGGACCCTGGTTGCAGCTGGTAGAAGGTGTCAGTCTTTAAAAGTCCTTTTAGTGCCTGAAAAAACTCAAAACACCAAGTTTCCTGATGAAAGTGACACTGGATGTTTCTAGAGTATACCAAACCACAGAATTAGCCACATCCTAGGGGTGTCACATTTCTCTTGGATGGCCCTTTCAAAGTCACCTAGTCTCTGCCATCCTGCAATGAAGGGCTTCCTCCTGACCACTTCCTTGGGATCCACCAGGACCTAATTCTTGGTGAAACTGCATGTGCACCACCCACGTGGTTGACCACTGTGGCAGTGCCAGTCCAGTAGCTATCCAGAAAATCTAGCTAGCCTTTGAGCATGGCTGTGCATCCAAGTCCCTGATTTGTTGCCTAGCCTGGGAACCACAGGCAAGAACTGTATTCTAAGTGCATTCCCAAGAACTTGCATGACTATGATCAGTATTATTTTAGTACACAGCCTGGGCTCTCGGTCTTGAAAGCACAGTTTTCCTTTGTGTCATTCAATAGCATATCCTGCCTTCCAAATCATAAGCTGATAGCAAGACCTAAAGCCCACTGTTAACAGAATGTATAATTAAAAACTTTATCATTTGACCTGTTGGCTAAGCTGACTAACAGTGGCCAGTTAGGGCTACAAAGTCTCTTGCACTCTGACTAGACTCTGTAAATTGAAGAAGGTCAGTGATGTTGATCTCAGGAGACAGTAAACCCTGCTCCTCCTGGGATTTCACATTTGGGGACTACTGCTGCTGCTGTTCTCTGGTGCTCCGTATCTCAGTCTCTTTGGGAACCAGATAAGGTGACTTCTGTCCCCCCACAGACACGGCCCATCACAGGTAATGCCCTCATATCATCATGGATAAATGCATCATTTTCAAGAAGTGGAGGAAGTTTCCAACACCATGAATCTTATCTTTCTTTCCCCCTGCCCTTTGATTTGTTTTTTTTCCACTTTGGCAGCTTGTTAATATCTCTGACATCAGTTTCTAATTGTTTGGACAATTCTTGGCTTTCGTTTTCTACTCAGCAAAGCCTCAGAGAGTGACAAGCCATGCTGACAATCTGCAATTTAACAGAGCTAAACAGGGATCAGAGTCTGACTAAGCATTCTTCTTTAGATATTTTTACACCATTTCCCTCCCATCTGTTATATTTGGAATAATAGCAATTAGTAGTTCATGTCCAAACCCCAAAATTCACCCTGCAAATGCTTGAACTTGTGATCACAGTTTGGTATTAATTTATCAGACCTCACTGCATCAGTAATACCATGTAAAAGAAAATTAGATTTGACAGCTGCTTAAACTGCAATTGCATAAACCGAGGGTATCTTGTATTGTTTAGAATTGGAGTGCAGAACAAGTACACAGTGTTTTTGCAGATAGCAAAAATAAACATGTGCTTACTTTTCCCCATGGAACAATTATTCTTTTGCTGGGGGAAAATATTTCCCTGTTCTTTTATACATTTTAACGGCATGAATTTTTTTTCCTGTAGTACATTAGGACTCAACACCCTCATACCTTTAAAAAAATTCACCTTGTAAAGAGATCTCACCCTCAAACTGAGGTAGGGGCTGTTCTAACCATTCTCAACTAGTAGTTTGAAGAGTATCTCTAACAGTAGCTCAAGGTGCATTTTTCATCTGAGAGCTACCATGGTTTAGGTTTGATTTGATTTTATCCCAAATATCATCCATGCCATCTAGTTCTGAGCTCTGCTCCATTGTTCTTTTATTTAATCTTCTTAAATACCTCTGAAACCACTGAATTCTTCCCAGATTTGTCTTCAAATTGTACTTAAAAGAGAAAAGCATGTATGCATTGAACAGCATGAGAGTTACCGGGTCCCTCTTGGCAATGTTAGAAAGGTTTTATGGTCAGTTCAGCTAACACTGACCTCCCATAAATAAAGAAGTGAAATTTTACACCTGTGGATTGGGGCCAAAACTGCCTTCTCTATTTGAACATGCTGACGCTCTGTTTTTGTTGGTGTGTGTGACACACAAGCCACTGGTTTCCAGCTCTGACCACACTGGTGTAAGAAAGGCTTGCTGACACCCTCCTCAGAGGCATCTGTGAACAACTTGCTTTTGCATTTACTGTTCCAGTCTCCCAGGGCTTTAGGCTCTTCCATGAATTCATTCAGCCTTCAAGGCTGTTGAAAGTTTGCACTCCATGTCCTCCAGACCTCTCTCAGTGGTCACTTCCTCCATCCCTTTCTGAGCTTCATGAGCACATCAGCCTTTACTTTCTCTGAGTCTTCTTCTGTTGCATGCATTTTTGATCCATCACACTCTGTGCCTGACAGCTCCTGGTGCTACTTCAAGTCAATGAGGCAGTTGCAAACTTTCCTATGCACTACACTGGTCCAAGGAAATCTCTGTGACTTCCTCATCTCTTGGGGCAAGAAAACTGGTGGTTTTCTGACCACTCTGAGACCTGTCATCACATCTTACCTCTTTAAGACCTCTCCCCACTTCTTTTTCACACTGGAAAAAATTATATTTGCAATTTTTTTTTACTCCAGCAACATGTCTCTTAAGATGCCTGAGGACTTCATAGTGCTCATCCGCTGCTTTTCCCCAGGCTGAAATGATATGCAGGACCAATTACCTCCATACTATCCCAAATCCTCTTCACTCTCCTAGTCAAAGACTTGGAACACTAAACTCAACCCACATCACAGACTGCAGAAATTGAGTCTCCTGAAGAGTGTGTTGAATGTACACAAATATGTGCCTTGTATGTGGAGGTGCTCTTGCCAGAGTTCTGCTGTGACATCTAGCATAGAAAATACTTGGCATGACCTATATCCATCAATATTTTTCTCCTTTCAGATATCGGAAACTTGCCTTTTTACGTTTTCAGCACTTTTGAAGAGCCCCAGTTCCTCTGAAGTACTAACAATTTGACTTGTCACCCCCAATACAATTCTCAGCATGACTAGCACATCCAAGAGCTATTCTAAGTCTCTGTTTTAAGGCATAATGTGTTTTTCCATTACAGCGAATCCTGTAACATTGGATACTTGCAGGCCTATTCTTTACTGTGCTGACACCTTCTCAGTCATCTTGGAGATGTTCTCAAACTCTTCCTCAGGGTTTTGCTTTCTTCCTCCTCCAATGGAGGCAGCTTTCTTAAAAGATTGAAGGTTCAATCCATCTTTAATTCAATAAGAGCTGCTCTTACCCATTGCATTTTTCAAGACTTCAGATTTGTAACATAAAAATATAGTTCATATATATACTTTTCAGTGGAGGTAAATAACTACATTTCAAGCATCACCTATGTGGAGGGAATCTTTAACAGTCAGTTTCCAGTACAATATATGTCTTATTTATTGTTTGGAAAGTCCATTCACCTTGAGTTACTTCCAATCCTATGAAACCACAATCTCCGTAGCACTACTGTTAACGTCTCCTCAGTGCTGTGGATGCTCTGTTGGAATATGCAACCTTTAGCATATGGTAGGAGATGCTCCTTTTATATTTTTGCCTCAAAAAATATCGCAGTGTGCCCTTTGATATGCTGGTTTTACTCAGCTCTGTCTGAACAATGCTCACCTTTCTGCTTCCACTCATTTTTCCCCCCAGCATAGTTGATTCTGTCATGTCTGAAAACTATTTGTCTTGCCGTCTCATTTTCAGTAGCTTTTGCTTGCTCACTTAACAAGAGTATTTCCAGTCTCTGAATGGTTGTCTGAACTTTTTACAGCTAGGAAGAAAAGCAAAGTAATTTCAAGGCAGAGACATAAATGCTTCTAGAAAACACTTTGGAACTAATTTCATGATATGTTGATCTTCCCTGGATTTGGTAATTTATCTCTGGGGAGCTCCAGACTGAGCTATGCAAAGTCCTTTGTGCAGTGTTCATTGTATTTCCTTATTTCCTGACATTTTCTGTAACTGAAATCCATTACAGTCTTAATTATATTAGCCACTGTTAAGCATATCAAACCATGGAACTTGTTTTTTTTTTTTCCTTAATAATTCGGAAAATTTAATTTAGCTTTTAACATGACAACATCAGCTACAGGATTAGTAACTGTGATTCAGTAATTTAGATAAAAGCTGCTACAGAGCTATTGCTCATTCAGTCTATCCTTGAAGAATAATGAGAAACTTATTTTGTTCACATAGTAGATTATTTGCAATCTGCTTGAACTTTATAGTGGTTAATTACTGACCTCAACCATATCATGCTGGATCTGCTTCATGGCTACATTGAGACATGAAAGTTTTAAAGATGGTATAGAAAAACAAGATAAAATAGCCCCAAAACCAGGAATAATGACATTTTTTAGGCTGCATTTCATAATTTTTAAGAAGTGAGCATTTTCTTGAGTGTCTGGAAGTTAGTCTTGTGTACAAATGCATGTGAATTAGCAGAAACCATAATCATAACTTGAACTGAACTGAGTTCTTGTCTTTAGATTTCTAATAGGATTTGTCAGTTCCCTGCTTATCTCTAATTACTTTTTAATCATTACCAGGTAGCAAAGGTATGGGTAAAGGTCTCTGATGTAATTTTTTCTCAGCCATTTTTTGTATTGCAATGTCACAGACATTTGTGCACTTTCACAAGGGAGTACTCATATCTGAGCAGATCTAAGTAAAACTTTATGGTCCTGAAACAGCTCAGAGAAACATTTGGGACTCCTTTAATTCCTGTAAACTCAGGCATGAAATTCCAACTTTTGAGGACCAATGGAGAAATTGAATTACCTTTGATAGTCCCTCCCAGACTTCCCAGCCTAATGTAGGATGGGTGGGGCATTCCTGCCTTGTGTCCCGCTGGCTCTGAGCATTCTCCAGTGAGCTGTATATCATGTCTGCAGCCTGGTCACAGCTTCTCCTCCAATCTACAGAAAATTTCACTTTGGGACAATGGAAAACCTTTTCCAAACTTTTTTTATAAACCATGGCTCTCAAATTCCCCAGTATTCTTGGAGCACCTGAACAGGATTATAGTCTTAAAATTGGTACAGGCAGTGACTGCAAGTAGGAACATGAGAGACAGAAATGTAAAATTATTTCTACTATAATGCTCTTCTAACATACGTATAAATCTCTGAGATTTTCATTCAGTGGGCCAAAGCACATCTATGTTCAGTGGGATTCACACTGAAAGTTTAAAATTCTCGTAGTATTTTTGGAGGAAAGAGAAGCATGTCTTCTCTGCCGTGCTGAAGAGAGTAACATAGAAATCAGCTTTAATCTTGGAAATGGGATAATAACAACGAGTCTGTTAGTGAGGATTATGAGTTTTTCTAACCTTTAGGGAAATGACAAGATCATTTCTGTTTGAAAATGTACTTGTGCTTGGGTGCATAGGAATCAAGTGGAACTATGAACTCCTAGGTCTGGGCACCTCTGTTCAGCTACATTTAAACACCAGGTACATTTGAAAACGGTGCTACAGCTGAGGTTTAAAATTGCATCCACAAAACCACAAGTCTACTTCATAATATTATTAAAATCATGTTTTTAAATCCATATTAAAAATATCCAAGTACTGAAAGTCCCTGACACAAAACTGGGAGCTGCTTATGTAATGTTAATGTGAGATTGTAAATTCATTTTGCCATGAGACACCTACATCCATCAGCTTCCAGAAAGCCACAAGGCCCCACATCAGGAGGTGTTCAGGGTGAGCCATGAGGAGAACTTTTTTATGAAGGATGTTTACGTCTGCAAAAGAGCTGAGAAGCATGAAGCAAAAGAAGGAGAGAAATATAAAAATAAGTCCTTTGTACATTGTGAATTTTCATAAGTTACAAGAAATAGGTAAGGTAGAAATTTTTAAAAAAGGAGAACATTTTTGGGTTGTCTACCAGATAGGGATGACCAGGCTCATAATTTGTCATTTTAACTGTGGGCTTATATCCCCAGTTGTTCCTCTGCTTCCCCCATTCTCACTCTACAGCCTGTGTCCTGCTTTATACTTTCTGCACAGCAGGGCTTCCTCCAGCCTAAGTGTGATGCTGAGGAGCTGCCTGGTCCCTGTTGTACCCTGTGACTGGGGACACAAGTAAAGAAGCTGGAAGCAGGTAAAAGGGGAGAAAGTGGGGAGGAGGGAAAAAAATTATTGTCCCAGTCATTCTGCAACACTGTAGCTATGGAGCCAGGGCAATGCCCAGAAAACACTGGGTATAAAGGAGACAAAGCTGCAATGTCTGCAAAAACTCCTGTTCAGGAAGCATAGACTTACTAACTTAGAGACAAGCATGTTGGTCAAAGTTAGAAAAATTTGCACAGGGACACAGAAAAAACTCCATACCATATATAAAGGCACCCAGCCGAATTTCACATCCTTAATTCAAAGTTCAGACTTTCTTAATAAAATATCTTTCCCTCTAATCTTATGTTTGGAAACTGTTGTTTCAGATTAGCTGGAAGAGTTGAGCCATGCTTCCAAAGCCATCACTAGGTAGATATTTGGCATGAAAATCTTCCGTCTGTACTGTTTGTATTCAGCAGAGCATTTCATGGGGAAGTAAAAGAGTATAGCTTTGGAAAGGGTGAGATGTGCCATACCCTGAGCTGTGAAAATTATTCAAGGAACTTCACAGGACTTCATGGAATAATTTACAAAGCAGCGGGGAATGATCCTGAAAGCATAAACTTACTTGTTCAGGACTATAAAGAGAAGTAACAAAAGAGCTTTGAATGGAATTGTTGAGAATGGTTTCCCAAGCTTTTTTCCCCCAACTCTTAATACTAAAGCCTTCTCATCCTGCCTCCTTTCTTAGCCTCTAATGCACATTGACACTGACAGCGTTACGTCTTTAGTGTGGTTGCTGATTTCTGCATCTTGTATTTGCACATCTAGAGGAGAGGGATTTCTGTCCCATGTAGCAATTTAATGTTGTATTGGGGTGTCCTCAACCCCACCGATATCCATCAGATCTCCAGTTCTCCTCTTGAGACTTCATACAAATTCCTCCCTTCTGTAATTCTTCCCTTCCTTGCCCTGCTATGCCTGCAGCTACTGGGCTGATGTAGCCCCACCTTTTTATTTGAGTCAGTGATTTCGGGACTCACAGAATAACAGGTCCCTCCCTAAACCCTGTGTTGGTTCAGGGATGGCAGCAGAGAAGACTACTGCATTATGCAAAGAGAGCAAAGAAGGGGCAAGCTGTCCTTCCTCAGCAAGTGGAGAAAAGCAGAAAACCACATAGTTATTTCCTCAAGCACAGCTAAAATTCCAGTGGACATATCACCAGAAGAGTAGGTCTGGCACGAGCTAAAAGGAGGAATTGTAAGAGTTTGCTAATGCTGCCTTGGTGAGCACACAAAGGGAACCACAAGGGAAGAGCGATTTTGTGGTGCTGAGAGTATGTCTTAATTTACCTTACCACAGTGAGGGTCTTCTACGTTTAGGAGAAAAGTAAGGCCACCAGAAACTCCTAGATTATAAGATCTGCACCTTCTTCTTTGCAAGCTGAGAGTGTCCTGGGGAGTTTTCTCATCCAGCTTGGGGCTGGGACAGGTGGAGGTTGCCTCATGGGGGAATGATGGAAAGTATACTACCAGTCTTTTCTTACACAACTTCTGGCTCTTCCTAGCCTTTGAAATAACATTATTTAATGAAAGAAAAATCATGAAGCACAAAAAAATTATCCAAACTGACTTTCCAGTCACAAACAGGTCAACACAAGCCAGCTGGCATCGCCACTGTGCAGCTCACCATCACTCTGATTATCTACTCCTCTTCTGCAATTTGCTTAAGTGATCTAATTGTCCCTTTTGCAACAGGCAATCCAGGGAATGTCTTTCCCTGTGTAGTTATTTATAAAATGTCAAACCAAGCTCAACAGTGAATGAACCTCAACCTGCACTGAGTTAAGGAAGGGTGATTTCATCTTGCCCCAACCTTCTCTCCCTATCCATGCTCACTGGATGTTAGGAGTTTGTTTATATTACTCATGCCTTTTCTCTCTGAAGCTGAAACTCTTCTAAATGTGTCAGGAGCATGGGAAAACACAAAAGGAATTTATCTGGCCTGCAAAAAGTGCTAAGCTTAACACAATGGTATCTAATAACAGCCATGCCAGTGTGACTGGCAGCTGGCCAGCATCCATACTGACTCCAGTGCTAAGCACAGCAACACATGCTGGGGCCTCTCTCCTTGGCTAAGCCTGCAGGCTTTTGCCTTACACCCAGCCCACATTGCACTTGGCATGAATGAGTGGGGAGACACTGTGAGGTCTGGACATAATGGGATCTCCGTATGCAGGCCTCTCTTTCTCCAGAGTGACCCCCTCCCCCTCCACCATTCTTCTTTTCTGCAGATTTAATTTTCTGTAAAGTTCACACTTTCCATCTCAACAGCCAGGATATACAAACATGAGCTCAGCTTCCACCCTTGACCAAAGGAGAAAGGAGATCTTCTGTTATTGTTGTCATTGCAGAGGAAAGCTGCTCAGCTGGGGAGGTGTTAGACCAGGGGGCACAGGCATTAACTACTCCTATGCACCATGGCCTCCAAGCTGAACAGACTGTCTGAACATGGGAAATGGGAGGAAGTGAGGGGAGCAGCTGGAAGATGAGGGAAATCTGGTCAAGTATGAGAAAAGCTAGGAACTGTTATTCAGCAACTCCCCAGCTCCAAGCAGACCAACACCACCCACCTGTCCAAAGGTCAGACCCACCAAACTGCAAAGCCCTTGGCATTCTCTCATTTCCTGCTCCTGGAGGAGGGGAGAGGAAAACTTTTCCCCCTATCCTCTGGATTCTTTCCAGTCAACGAACTGCTGCACTCTACATGCAGAGCAGCAAAGGTGGAAAAATACCACTGGTGTTTGGAAAGGAGCTAAGTGCTCCCTCACTTTTGCCAGGACCAATGGAGAAAAGATGGGCTGGAGTTGCAAAACTTGTGACCCAACCCTCTCAAATGCACCAGCAAAAGAGAGACATCCCTCCCCACACTAAGGGACGTTCCTGCTGTTTACTCAGTCGGGAACACTCCATACGCAAAGTGGGGATCTCACCAGGACTGCTTGGGGTGGCTTAGCAACATAAGGAACTGGCTTGAGGCAGGGAGACTTCAAGGAACCAGTTTCAAATCCCAGTCGAACCCATTAAGCAGTTTATCCTGGGACAGATAAAATGCCTATCAGGTGGTTACTGCATGCAGATTGTTTCAATGAGGCCTCAGAGACTGAGCTCATTGTTGGGCTTAGCAGAAAGTAAAGCCCTCATGATGCCAGTGGTAAGAGAAGAAGTTTTCCTCAGTTACTCTGGTTTAAGTTTTTTTCCAGGCTCTCTTCTGTGCAGGTCTGTGCTACCCTGCACAGGCCTTTTTTTAAGGCAGCCTAGTCTACAGAATATTTCCATATATGTGCTGTGCACTTTGTCATGATCCTCTGCGAGGAACCCACTCCAGAAATATACAACATATTTATAATCAGATCAAACAGAGCAGGTGTTGCTTTAAGATTCAGAAAGCTCAAGAGAGGAATGGTTTTCTGAAAAAAAACCCAACAAAAAAAAATTCCTTTCTTTCCAGATCAAAGGAGCAGAAATGTATACTTTTTTCCTGCTGAAAAATATACTTCCGTCAAAATACTTCTCTCTTCATTTTCAAATATATCTTTAACATATAACGTCCTGAATTTACTCAGTCTGGCAACTTTTGCTGCCTATTTTTATTTGGTTTCTGTTCTTTTTTAATTCTCAGATATTAAATTGTTAGCCTGTGATTTCCTCCTTGCTTTTTCTTTCCTAATTTTCTCCTTCTCTCCCCACCCAGAAAGAATTTTTCATAAATCAGAAGCCTGAGAAAGTGGAGTATTTTGGCATATTTATTTCTTCTCCTGGAAGACAGATCCAAGAAAAAAAAAAAGTTTCATTTTGCTGTTGTTTTTGACAAAACTAAAATAATTAGAAAAATTGCTCTGGTACTTTCTTGTATTTTTCATGTATTTGTGTTTCTCGTTTTCCCTATTTTTTCTTTTTTTCTTTTTACATAGGGAAAAGGAAGAGAAAATGAGCAAGGATCAAAAACTAAAATGTGTTTCTCTATAGGAAATTTAAATGAAAGCTTCAACATGTTGAAATGAAATTTAAAAAGTGAAAAAAGTAATCAATTTTGGTTTGATTAGAATTTTTCTTCAGAAGAAGTTGTATGGGAAAGTTGAATAAGTTTTAAACAGATTTTCACTATATAAAGTAGTTTTTTGAGCTAATGTTCCAGAGAAGTACAGCTGGCAACAGGCAGTCTCCAGGACACATTTCACCCACACATCTACAGTAGGAACATGCTTTATGAGAGCAATTACCAGACATATAACTCTTACATGAAATCACTGCAAATCACAGCATAGCCATTAATTTATGCCAATCAATAATAAGTAACTGTTTAAAAGCACAGCAGGAATTTACCTCAAATAGGAGATACAGTGTGAGGAAGAAGTCCTTTTATTCGAGGAGAGATGACAGATTTACTCATCATATTTTCTGAGTGCAAACAGGATGGCAAGATTACAGCTCCTCACATTTAAGGGCCTGTAATAAAGACTGAAACATTGTCTATAGGAAGGAGATGAAATATTATCAGTAGGTCTTAATAAGGTTGCTCTGAAAAAGAACAGATGGTTTTACACAACTGGACTTGCAGCAAAGCTCAGCAAAAGCTGAAAAAATAATTTTGGCTAGAATTTGTGTAACTTTCCAAATTAATTCACTGTGGCCATGCTTATACTGCTTCTTCATTCATTTCCCATGAACATCAGAGTGATCAAATTTTACCCACACAAATTCCTGCAGAAAGCACATTTTCAACTTTCTTCCTCACATACTCAGCAGTGATGTATTTTAAAGTTGTCTCCAGAGTTTACAGTCTGATATGAAACTGGCTTTAAGAAAAGCAGACAAAGGCTTCCAAAGCCCATTACCAGAGCTGTGGTGTTGCAGCTTTTCAGCTTATAGGATCTTATGTTACCTCTTGAAATAAGGACCCACAGCAATTTTTACACTGTGTGACTGTGATCACAGAGAAGTAAGAGAAACCCTGCACTTGTCTGCTAAATTTCACATGCAATGTTTGCTAGAGAATCATGCTTTAGGTATCATCTGGCTCACTGAGAAAGAGTTTTAGTTTTGTTTAGCTTTGTTTTAACATATTGTTCAGTGGGCTAATCTGAATTCTCGGCTGTCTCTTGCTGAGCTGCAGTAGCTTGTTCCAACCCTTCTCTTGTGAAGGCATGCTAATTAGTGCAACATACAGCGAAGTGTAGCGTAAACTATGAAACCAAGCATAGCTAATGAACAGTATTTCAACTGCAAAATAATCCACAAGAATAAAATTCCTTAGAGAGAGATTTAGAAAAGAACAGAACAATTTTCCACAAGGTGTGCCTTGCAAGGAGACTGCAGTTGTTGAAGAAATGACCAAAAGATGGAGCAAGAAGCAGGGATAAGTCAATAACTAAGGTCTCATTTGTAACTTTAGGAGCAAAATCTCATTTGCATGACCTAACCTGGCCAGTCTTCAGGGTGAATCACCTTTCTTTATATATATAACAAGGGCCAGGAGGTTTTCCTGGCATTTGAGACAGAGACAGCAGCCACCATTTTTCATTCCACAGGAACTGCAGAACAAAGCTGTTCCAGAAGTTTTGCTGATTTGGCAGAGAGAGAGGCAGGGAGGAGGAAGAGCAGATGTTAACATCACTGTTGTGGGGCTTTCATCTGTACAGTTAACCATGTATTGAGGATGAGACACCAGGGAGTAACAGTGCAGAGCAGAGATGTTACCAACTCTTCCAGACCACGAGGGACAAAGAGCCCTCTGGTATATACTTGTCCTATGAGGAGTGAGAAATGGAGAATGAAACCTTCATCCCTCTGAGAAGACACTGACAAATCTCCCCAGAATGACCCTCTGCTGTCACTCCAAGGGTGATGCAGGCTTTCCAACACAATGAAAATCACATGATGAAAGAAGAGTCACTGAACTAAATTGTCAGGAATGCTGAGCCTGACCCCAAGGGCTCTGTGTGAACATCACTGGCACATCAGCTCCAGGGACCTGCCAGTGACTGCTTTGAGCCCTGGAATGCTGCCCGGATCCAATCTTCTCTTGCTGTTGTCCTCTCTCTCTCCCCCCAATCCCCTTGAGGGGAAAGGTGGTGGTTGGGTAAACGTCCCCCATCACCACCTGAAGAAAACAAGACAGTCAGATTTTTCTTCCATCCATCCTGTGGAGACATGTGATGACATTTTCAATGTTGTAATGTGCTTATCAAATGCAGTATTTGAGCATGATGCAGTCTCACAGGCTGTGACTGAGCTAGACCTTACAAATGTCACACTGGTTTGATGCTGGGGGCTGGTTCTTAGCCCTGCGATCAGCTGCGCTGAGCTCCTGTGCTCCCTCAGCACAGGCAATCCCTTGGGCACCATCACTGGCCCTGATATATTCAAGCCCTGTCCAAACTGGCCTAAAATTAGGCTGGAGCTAGTGCTGCTGAAACACTGGTCCACCTCAGATACAAAGCCCAGCAGTGTCCTTCTTTCTGGCTGTTCCAAGAGATGCAGTGTGGGGCTCTGATGCAGCTCAGCACTGCTGCCATGACTAAACAGCTCCAGGTCTCCACCCTGTCACAGGACACAAGCCATTTGTCTCTATCACTACCCACGATTTTCCTCATCCACCTGCAGAGCACCAGGTGTTCTGTAAAGGTTAAGATCAGCCCAATAAATCCATGCCTTCATTTCAACCCTCCTCCCACATGGCTCTCCACCTCTGATTTGTGTTTCAACCAAAGGTGCTAAACACTTCAGTAATGAGGAAGTCATTCAGTTATGTATCTTGGATCTCTGACATTCTTAGAAAGGATATCTATCCTTTCTATGTGGGAAAAAACCCCCCAGTTCTGCCAAAATCACTATGCCTCTCATTTTTACTTTGTGTGAGAGGCGCCAGAGGGTAAAGAAGGTTGGTAGTCATAGAGTTACAGAATGGTTTGAGTTGGAAAGGACCTTAAGATCTTCTAGTTTCAACCTCCCACACCATTGGCAGGGACACCTAACACTAGACCAGGTTGCTCAAAGCACTTTGATACACCCAGTGCAGCAAGAACAAATCACCCCCCCCACCCCCCCCCCGCCCCCCAAACCCCATCCCCATCTGTGCTCAAACACTTTTTTCTTCTGCCTACTCAGTCTCCAAGTCTCAAAAGAATTTTTTATCTCCTGCCAGCACATGGCTCAGCAATGGACAATGATGGAGCAGCTTTGTGCCCTTGCTTTTGTGGCATACCTTCAGGACAGGACTACACACCTGGAGCTGTTTCCCACAGACCTGTGGGACTAGAGGCAGCGGCTGCATCTTCCATCCATTGTGACCCTAGGGTGGATTTCAAACTATAATCTGGGGGTGAAAAGACATACGTTCCAGCAAGCATTCCAGATCTCACAGAGCTGAGTTCACTGGGAAAAACTCTTGGACCAAGTCAGCATTAAAGGGATCACTTCAGAAAAAGAGGAAAATAGAGGCTTAGTATCAGGAAATATTTGCTAGCAGGGAGCTTTGTTCAAATGCACAGCTTTCTCCCAAAGGAAGAGATGGAGCTTCCATCACTGCAGTCAGTTAAGACTAAACCTGACAAAGCTCTGAAGAATAATTCACTTGTACTAGCTGGAGGGATGTATGAGATAGGATAAGGAGTCATTTTCCACTTCTAAATTTCAAATATTCCTCTTAAACCTTCTTTTCCTGTATGCTTGCTCTCCCCAGCTGCTTATTGCAGGAATAGATTTCAGTTAAATGAACACAGAGGAGTGGAAGAGGCACAGAGCTGAGTCTGAATTTCTGTGTGGGCCTGAGTCCAGGAAGAAAAGAGCTTCCCGAGGTTGGATAATTAAATTCTAATTTAATTATCAGCTTAGTATCAAACACTTAAATACAACAGCTATCTGTGCATATTGCAGCCTTCCATTTTCAGGCACTATCTGCTTTAAAACTGCAGCTCTAATACTGTTAGCAGATGGATGTGTGTTATTGCAGTATAGGGAACTGGAAATTCTCCATATACCAAGCTATAAATATTTCTTTGACATTTATTATCCTCACTTGAGTTCAGGTGCTAAAATACTTGGACCAAAGTCATGCTTGTAGCAGAAAAAGTCAGTCTTGGATCTTACCTTGTTGCTGGCTAAATTATTAAGAACAGACAAAGGCAGCAAGGAAAGGGAGTCCCTCACTTAGCAGAGGTCATGCAACCTTTGAATCAAATTAGCTGGAGTTTCAACTCATTTAATGATATCGCTTCCCGAACACTCCTGCTCAGACAATATAATAGATCACTTCAGGGGGGCTTTTCTTATTCACTGTCTCTCTCTCTCTGTTTCTCTTTTCTGTCTTTCTTAGTGTGTGTGCACTAGGGTTGCCTTTGCGGTCACGAATCTGAATCCCAGTTTTGCCAGCTGCATTGGATTGTAAACTCCAAGTCATATGAATCTCAATTTTGATTGCCCTAAGGGAAGTGTTGGATTATGTAAACCAGGAGATAATAGCCCTTATAAAATCCCTCCAATAAAATAAAATCAAGGTGTATGTGTCATGGTGGATTAACAGACTTGCCTTTTCCCTTCTTTTATTTTTTTTTTTCCTATTTCAGGCTCCTGGTTGCAGTTGACTAAAAACACATACTACTACAGGGGGAAGGAGAGCATACTGTCATTTGTGAATCACACAGAAATGTGTGATAGCACTTAGGATGCTAAGTCAGTTCCCTGTGGTGAAGATTAAACTGGAAAGATGTGATCAATTGTCTGTGTGCCAGCACTCAGAAACTGCTGACATAGCAAAGAGTGGCTATTTGAAACAGAATGTGAATGTAGTGCAACCAAACTGAGTGGCCTGGCTTGGCATTTGTCTGGCACAAAATAATGGCTGTCTGGCCATATCCAACATATTGCTCCCCAACACCTGTGGAACATCTATAGATGACTGCGACCTTTCTGCTGAGGTGATTCTTTTTCGTGGTAGAACAGAGAATCATCTCTGACAACCAAACATTTTTCACCAGAAAACTCCAGCTTTTCTCCAGAAGAGAAAATTCTTGATTTTTGTTTGATAAATTCAGGATCTGGTGGTTAAGCTCTTCTGCAGCCCCTAGACAATTAGAGATTGTGAGACCTAGATCACCAATATTTACCAAATGACCCCTGTGGCCTGAATGATCTGCACTGCCTGTGGTACCCCAATATGACAAGGAGAAGCTCCGGTCTCCAGGAGGACCACAATGGATTTCATGAAGTGAGTCACAGATGGGGTTTTCTGCTCTTTTAATGGGGACCAGGCAGATCAAATAGCAGCATTAGGGAGGATACATCAAGCAGTCTAAAGAGCTGGCGTCATGGTCCAAAAAACCAGGATGCCTGATCAACAGATGCCTCTACAGCCTCAGGTCTAGGCTGCAGTGCTAACATCCCAGCCTGAGGAAAGTTCAGGTCTGCCAGTCCTGGGCCACAGGCTGCAGAAGACAGCAGTGAGGAGGTGAAGCTCCATGGTAGCCTGCCAGTGCTGGTCAGTGTTAAGCCAAAAGAATATGACACATTTTTATTTGTTCAAATGACAAAGAAGTGGCAGAACATCTTGTCCCACACAATATCTCAGTTTCTCAAATGTTGTGGGTGTTTTTTCTCCCTCTTTTAGGGCTGAAAGATAGATGCAACAGTACTGTCTGTCCATTCTGTGGGTTATATTCAAGATACTTCTGCCAATACTGAGTCATCCAGACAGTCATTTGCTGACAGCATGGCTCAATGAGTGGTCAGGCTGCATCTGCTCCATCTCAAAGACAAGACAAAGAATGGGGCTACTGTCATCACCAATAAAATCTGAAGAACTGTCCACTGTCCAGCACTGGAAGCTCAGGTGTTAGTGATGGACCCACTAAATTTGGCCCTCCACAGTGACATGGTTGTGCTGCAGGAATGGGATGGGAACATGTTGGCATGTCAGTGCTTTAAAATGAGACCATGATTATAAATCTGGTATAAAGTAAAAAGTTTATCTAGAGGGGGTTGATTATACTTCTAGCATGAGGAGCTGTTGAATCAAGTTAATGAAGGGAAAGTAAGATCAAGACCAAAAAAACCAAGTAAGAAATGTCATACCTCTTTAAAACCCTGCAAATAATTAATCTTGGCAAGAAAATACCATAGGATATGATAAATTCTGCATGACTTAAATCCTAAAAGTCAAGAGTAACCTGCCTTTTTTGTTGTTTGTTGGTTTTGGGTTTTGGTTATGTTTTCATTTTTGTTTTTGTTTTTGTTTTTGTATTTGTTTTGTAAGATGCTTTTTGTTCAGCTACAAGTAGTTGAAGTTAAGGCAGGATTTACTTGGTGACATTTTTTGGCAGGTGTTACGTGGGAGGCCAGGCCAGACCAGATGATCCTTAAAGTCCATTCTTGCTTTACAATCTATGAAATTACTAACCAGAGAACAGAGCCCTTGTGCTTGACCACCTTGCTAGTGGGTGCAACAACTTCTCAAGGTGTGGACAGAGCTCCCAAATGCAGTGAGCATCCTGCTCTACAGGGTTCAGGTTAAGTGGGTGTATTCACCCATAAGGAATGCATGTTGCATTTGGCAGTCAGAGCACCTTTACTGGTCTTGAGGGGTGAGGCACCTCTGTAGGTTAAAAACTCGTGTTTGCACATTCACATGCTATTTATGGCTACTGATATGTCAGCATTAATTCTGAGTTGTGCTTTCTCAACTCCAGGAATAGTTT
Source organism: Cettia cetti (assembly GCA_013401135.1). Lineage (NCBI taxonomy): Eukaryota > Metazoa > Chordata > Aves > Passeriformes > Sylviidae > Cettia > Cettia cetti. Next base: position 39,985 of record VZUI01097893.1, on the reverse strand, counting down.
TATAACTTCTATTGCCAGATTCCTGCTGGCCATCTAAGCTTCATAAATAAAGGCTGAAAGCTGTCTTGTGGGACATATTGCTTAGGAAAATGGGACACCCTTGGAAAGAGTTGGAAAGTCTTGACTTTTGGATCACTGGCAAAGGTGGACGCTTCCTACTAAAACTTCACCATAAAACTTCAAAGAAATATCCATCCTTAGCTGCTCATTCATCTCTTTAGAGTCCCCAGTTCCTGGTTTGATCTCATGCTAATCTTCCTGAGGGACCACTGTTTGTGTAAGAATCTCCAATTCTGTCAAATTGAGTCTTTCCAGTATGTGTTCCCATCCCCCTCAGTCCTGACTAGCCATCTCCAACCCCACCCTGGGCTGTATCCAAAGCAGCCAGCAGGGTGAGGGACATGATTCTGCCCCTCTGGTCTGCTATGTGAGACCCAGGCTGGAGTCCTGCATCCACATCTGGAGCCCCCAGCACAGGAAGGACATGGATCTGTTGGAGTGAGTCCAGAGGAGGGTACCAAGATGATCACAGGGATGGAGCATCTCAACTATGAGGAAAGGCTGAGAAAATTTGGTTTGTTCAGCCTGGGAAAGAAAAGGCTTTGAGATGAATTAATTGTGGCCTTCCAGTACCTGAAGGGAACCTACAAGAAAGACTGAGATTTTTTATAAGAGCATGTAGTGACAGGACCAAGGGGAATGGATTTAAGATAGAAGATACTAAGTTTAGACTAGATTATAGGGAAAAATCCTATACTGTGAGGGTGGTGGAATAGGTTGTTCAGAGAAGGTGTGGATGCTCAGTCCTAGGAAGTGTTCAGGACCAGGCTGGATGGAGCTCCGAGCACCCTGGTCTAGTGGAAGGTGTCCCTGCCCATGGCAGGGCAGTTGGAACTAGATGATCTTTAAGGTCCTTTCCTGCTCAAAAATTTCTATGATTCTGTGATCTAAGATTCCATGATTTCATAAGATGCTTGCTCCCAACCTTATCCCCACATCACTGCAGCACAGGCCAGACAGGAGGGAGAGCACCTCTTCTACAGGACCATCAGGAAAAACAGAAGAGCTTCTTTCAAACATGGGTCCCAAACTTTCTTGTGGTCAGGAAGTTGCCTTTAACTCTCAAGTAGCTGGAGCTCAGTGCTCAACGCAGACCACATTTGAAGGTACATCAATCTTGGTCCAATACTGGTGCTAGAACTTTAACAGTATCTGCTGCTATCCTGGGAGAGAAGTGTTTTATTTGTCTCCACGTTCATCCAAATTAAAAAAGGACTATAAGGTTAAATAATCCTAAAGCAGAAGAAGTTTAGGTCTGAGGTTAAATGAATAGCTGGAAAATGATGCAAAATTATTTTACTTGTCCAACACATTTCTTTTGAACTCTCTCAGCATCTTCATTATTCCCACAGTTGTCTCCAGCACTGTGTGGCCACCTTCTAACTACATCTACTGTCTGAAAAAGAACTCCTGGCAGTTCACAGAAGGGTCAGCTGAAGGAAGGAAGGAAGAAGGCAGTGATTTGGTCAACAAAGGCTCCAGTTTATTAACAGCTACAGATGACCAAAAGAATAGCAGTGAAACAGAGTCCTTATCATGCAAGTAACCAAGACATTTTCACTTGATTTACGTATAGATTGCACTGTCAAGACAGGAGCACATCCTGAAGTCTACTGTGATTCTACAGCATGTACAAGGACTGGCAAGAAAGCAAAGGCAACAGGGTATAGAGAAATAAAATGAGGGAGACAAAGAATCATGTGCTCTTCTGTTTCTGACCTCTGTAAATATGAGATTTTAAAATAATATGACTTTTTTGCTTTGAGCTAACCATATCAAACATGTAGAAACTCTGACTGAGAGCATTCTTTTGAAACCTGTAAAATCTGCTTTCTGACCATAATGCTACCCAACTGTATCAGGGCTGTTTCTTTCTGAACATATTCAGCTGACTCTGTAAAGTGCAAGGCCTTAAAAATCCCTCCTACAGGGAGATCTGCAGCTAGACAGCCTCCCTTTGGCTACAGGGAACTACTGGGGGAAAGTATCCGAGAAACCATGTGCACAATCCAAACGATTCAGCACTGACCTTCTAGTGTAGTGTTTATTAGCTCTTAACTATTAGCATTTGCTCAGTGTGCTTCATTGGGTGAGACTGACATAACACAAGAGTGTGGTGTGGCATCTGGATGATGTTATCACACATACCCTTGCGTGCGCAATCGCATTCAGCCGCAGCCGCGTGTGCGCACACACATGGAGCTGTACCAGCACAGCTCAGAGCGGGCAGCTCTCAGAGGCTCCTCTTTCTCTAGAGTTGTGGGAGACAAATTGGGCAGGAGGAGTGGAGTCAAAGCCTTTCTTTCCTCTCTTTTTGGAGAGGGTGACTTACTTGCAGCACCATCAACGGGTTTTGAAAATCCACAGAAAGATACAGCAGTACACAAGAGATACAGAGGGAAACAACGTTGTGGAGCTGGAGGGTAGCAACTGTACCATGTGTGTCTAGCCAGGCTTCAAAGGCAGCAACCTCTGACTTTCCACACTGAGATGGAAGAAGTCCTTTTATGCTCATCTTTATTCGACAGTGAACAGACTAGTGATTACTCCTGGTCATGACCACGTGTCCAGACACAGCCCTTTGTCCCTTAGTATAGGGCATCACAAACTGAGATATAATCTACTACATTGCCTTTTTTATCATTTCACTTGCCTTTGGAAACTAATGTTACATGGAAATATTGTAGCCAGAGCCAGAAAGAACACCTACATCAAATGTTGCTTTGATCTTCCTGTGACACCTTTCTTCTCTCGCTTTTAATGAACTGTGCTGAACCTGGGTCACTGTTGGAGTTGTTGGAACAGATTTCTGCCCCCTGGAGGGTGCTGTTCAGGTTCATTTGTCCCAGGAAACTGAGTAGGCAGAAAAATACTGTTTCATCCCTGGCGTGAATTTATGACAGGATTTTCACCAAGAATTAGATGCTTCAAAACTCAGAAATCAGCAGCAGTGAGAGCTCAGATGGAGGGGTAGATACAGGCCTGAGGGAGAGGGAGAGGCTGAGAGAGGGTACTAGAGGTAGATAGAAGGTGGGGCTGGGACTGAATGAAGCAGCTGGTAACTGAAAACTGAGATGAGGAGGTGGAGAGGAGTTGAAATAGGGCAGGATGGAACAGGACAAGGCCAGGCTGGAGTGTGATGGAAAATCTGGAAGGGGAGAAGAAAATAAGTGCTTGCAATCATTTGATCCAGTGCTTCCATACCAGGAAAATGATCTTCCCTGTAGAGACACAGGCACTGCTGCACTCAGAGTCCTGGGCCCTGCCAACCTCCCAGATGCTTCTGCATGGAGCTGGATGGACACCTCTGCTCCACTGTCCTCGAGGTGGGAGTAGTGACTGTGGCACCTCAGGGCAAGGCAAGGGGACCCTCAGCACCTGGGCATCCAAATTTCTCAGGTGAGGATTCCAGGGTAGTCTGCTGTTAGCAAATTGGTGCAGCCCTCCTGGGTCTGTTTGCCTCCTTGTCCCTCAGTCCATATATAAAAATGACAACTTTTTGGGCCGTTTTTGTGCTGCTCCCTCAAGAGGAGGAGACAGGGAGGGCTACAGAGATGTGTGCCTTTCTGAGGAAAAACCACCGCCACTGACTCCAGCATGTGTTGATATTACTCAACCATTTTCATAGCTATGAAAATCCTGAAAAATCTAAATGCTTCATTCAAACCCCTTGAAAAGGAAGAATTTTGATTTTTACATGTGGGTTTACACCTTGTTTTAGTTTGAATCAGAATTATTAATATGTCACATGAAAAACGAAAACCAGAATGAAACTACTTTGCTTGACCCCTGTGATTCTTTTACATTTCTGAGAGCCATGAGTAAAGGAACCAGTCACCCTGATAGTCCATCTGAGAGTAGTTAATGCCTCCCATAAAGAAATTCCCAAGTTGTTTTTTTTTAAACTTTGATCTTTAAAAAACTGAGGAAATTTCCTCAAAAATTACATTAAAAGATCATTAGGATTGTAAAACCAAACATTTAAAATGTAGGAGAGACCAAAATTAAGATACCCATGAAATTTAAGTTCAGTCCTCTTGCACACACGCACACACTATAAAAATGAACCATGAACACAGCTATTTATCTGCAGGATCCCCATCTCATGCAATATACAAATGGATGGTGGCCATGAAAGGGGGTTGAACTCTTCAAAAAGCTGTTTTCTACCAGTCTTTGCACAACTGCTGAAGAAGACAGAACCTTCAAAGTAAGTATGACTCTCAGTGGAAAAAAAAGAGGATGAGAGAGGGAAAGAAGACCATGCTAAGGCTTAGACAACTGAGTGGGGTGGAGCCCAGCCTTGCTTTTGCCACAGAGCTCCAGGGGAGTGTCTGTCAAATCACTCCAGCTGGGGTTTTGGGGAGGTGGTCAGTAGGTGTGCACTGCTCCCTCCTCTGTGTGCCAAGGATGGGAGGCCAAGCCCACAGCGTGGAGCTGAGTCAGTGGGGCTCTGCTCTGAAAATGAGGGTGTGCCAAGAAAGCAGCCACTTATTTATTTATTATTTATTTAACATTAGGCTTTCAAACTTGTCCCTAGCATATTCAGGAAGTGTGTTGCACAAAAAGCCTACTTGTGGTCTGATAGCTTTGCCTTTGGACCCAGGGCTGAGGAGAGATCACTAACACAGGGCCAGGGAACGCACACCAAACAGTGAGGAGGGTTAAAACAAAACACTGAAAACCAGTCAGTAACTGGACACCATGCCCTGAGTGAGGGGCATCTGTGGAAAGAAGATGATGTGACCTCACAATAAAAAACTGCAGCACCTTAATTGAGGAATTTCTTCACTTTGGTGCCAGACTCTGCAATTTTAATATTTTTATAATCAATTTAACTTATGGTGGTAAATCAGTGTAGCTCATTTCTAAAGCATGTTAAGAATGTCCACATGTTCAGCTGAATCAGTGACCAATCATATGCCTTTATGTATGGAGAGACTCTTAGATTAAATTCCTTACGTCCATCAGTTTTGTTGAGCTGCAAAATAGTCACACAAGGGTTTGCAATAGTTTAGATTCATTATTGTTTTAAACCAGTTTATTCTAAGCTGACGTGAACTTCTCACAAGCATGTCTCTGGGGAGATTTTGTGGGAGATTTCTGAAGGCACAGATAAAAGTTCAAGCATTTAACTCTGCGTGAACCAGCAACACACAAAAAACAGGCTGACCTTATCTCGCTTCTTCTGCTCACAGCAGATCCATCTGTAATTGCTCAGCTGTTCTCAGACTATGTTAGATCTACTTGTTTCATCACATTATCTTCAGGAGGAAAGCATTTGGGGAGCCATTTATTAACACAAAATTGCCTCTACAGTAGAAAAGTTTCACCTTGGACATACTTCTCAAACATGAAGGAACCCCTGCCATCATGAACCTATTTTAGCTGTCTCTTCTCTAATTGCTTCTCAGTATATCTTCCTTTTCCTCTCTTTCATTCCCCTAATGCTCTTAATTGGTAACGCCAGCCCAGCCATCTGGAAAGAGAAACAGGAGGGAGAGTTTACAGAGAAACAAACTTTGGGTGCTTCTTCCCATGCAGTTCTCCCTGTAGGCCTCAGCTTGCAGAGGGGCATCTGAGACACAGAGGAGGCCAGCACAGACCCAAGTAGTGACACATTACCTAGCTTCCAGATGCCCACTCCCAGCTACATAGCAGGCAGTAGTGGGTGCTCGGTTCATGTCTTTGGAAATTAATTTCCTATTATTTCCAGAATTAGTTATTTCCTAGTGTGTGTGTGTGTGTGTGTGTGTATGTGTGTGTACCCATGCATGTCTGGACACACACACACACACACACACACACACACACACACACTCACTCACTCACTCACCTTCCTTTGTCAGTTTATGATACCCAAACAGTTTCCTTACTATATGTTGTCATTCCCTAGTGCTGGCATCACCAGATCTTGCCTCTGACACAGGATTATCCATATCATGACTTCAATCCCTGTGTTCCTCATTGACCAGGACACTGCTAGTCCTGTGTTTTCCCACCTCCCCTCAGATGGATATTCATTGTCTACTAAGAACACCCATGTAGACTCTTCTGCTCTTTTGGCACTGCTCGAGGCTGAAACTGCCCAGCCAGTGCACTGCAGGTAACCTGACACCTGCCAGTCCCACTGAGGGGCTGGCAGCTGGTGGCACTCTGGGGTTTTTGGGGAAAGGCTGTTCCATCCTCATTTCCATATACCCTTAGGCATAAGTGGAAGTGAACCTGCATTCCTCAATTCACAATGAACCCCAGGGTGAGCATGGGGGGTGAACAAGGCAGAGCACTCCAGCTGAGAAAAATGAGCTGTATCCACACTTCTTAATGCAAAACCTTCAAAATCCAGATATGACTGAGGGACTGGCATTACAATGGGATGACTTTTAGTGGGTTGAGCTCAAGGGTCTGGTCTGGCAGTATACAGCCCCACGTGTCATCTTTCCAGGTACTTTTATGGTGCAGTGGATTACAAGGAGGGAGGCTATTTCCGTGAAAATATTCACAGACAATACTCTCTAAGGAGAAAAAACAATTTGTAATTGCTAAATTATGTGCTCTTCAAAGGCAACAATATTCTCTGCAGCAAGGAAAAAGACTCAGCTGTGCTGTGGACAGTGTACTTGGTATCCAAACATAAGGATGAAATTTGCTAATGACAGGAAAATGGCTCTCCTGAGTCCACAGTCCCCTTTTTGTATTACACCGTGGGGGATGATTTAGTTTCAATGTATGACAGGTCCCACAAAGGGAATGATGCTATTAACTTCTGAACCAAAATTAATATAATCGTATAAATAAAATGTACAGTTTCCTGTCTGCACAGTGCATAAAGCTGAAAATTAGAAAAGTCTCACTCATTTTCTATTTTACATTTAAAAGACCTTGCAGCCTACATGCTTTCTTCTTCCATTTCTCTCTTTATACCCATCTCACACAGAGTCACACAGGGTCAGAATCAGAGTTTAGAAACTTAGAGCTATGTTTTTTTTAGCTAAATGTGAGGAGCCCTTGCACAGAGTTAGTGTAATCAGTGATGAAACCAGGCAAATTAAATAAATATTTCATTTGCTTCCTGAGTTGTTTACACTGATGTAAATTTTGAGTATAGACGTGGTCCATGTACCAGCATTTCACTTGTTCTTCCAGGCCAGGAGAGCAGAGCAGCCTCTCAGTCTTCAGCAGATTTGCCTGCAGATAAAGAGAGAGAGATCTTCCAGAGTCCTTATTCCTATTACAGAGTAACTTAAAAAATTAAAATCAAACAATCACTTCAGAGAAAATCTGATGCCCTAAAGTCTTCAAAGTTTCCTCTGGCGATGCAGTTTCAAAACTTTTGCTTCTCACAATGATTGCAAATATTCACCAGTTATTTTTTCTCTCTCATTTAGTGTGTTTCTTTTAAAAAAGCATTTGCAAATTGCATACATCCTGGCTGTACAATTTGCTTTAAATATTTGAGTTTTCTGTTTAAATCTTTATTGACATATCCTGGAGAAAAACATGAACTCATTTACTAGTGGCGCTCTTCAAGTTGCGCAACCTATTCACCCTTCAGCTGGGCACCTAAGTTTGTTATCTGAAGGCAAAGAAATCTTTATTTTCTGATAAAAGGACACTGGCACCTCACTCTTCTTCATGCCCTGGGGAATAACACACGGAGGAACTAATTCTCGTTTGTATGGTATTGAATGGTTCAAGTATTGCACCTGGGGCCTTAACGTTGCACTTGGAGGTTTCCCTTTCAAACCATCCTCCTGCAGTCAGACGAAAATATTTGGACAATTTAAAGGTTCTCAGGAAGCCTTCTTCAAAACAAACAGATAATGCAGAAAACTGAATTTGCAGTCCTCTGTAAGTTGGCCAAATTGTAATCTGTTAACCTTTTGAAAGGTACATGGACAATTATGAAAACCTAACAGTATCAGACTGCACTTCAAAGCTTTCCTTCAAGCATAGACTCAGGGAGATCTCAGGGACCTATTTCCACTGCTCAGATGCCACAGTCTAAAACAAATTAGGAAAGCAGAACATCCAGACAAGTGGTTTCAGTCTCTTTGAGGCTATTGATATTCAGCTTTTGAAGTGTTTTCTTTCAGTTTGCTGCAATTAGTGCACAGATATGCTGATTTACATTGTAAATGACATCATGAGTGCACAGTACCCATCTGGCTGGTGTGGAGTAGTTCTGTGAAGAGCTTACAGCCTAACTTTCAAGGGGTTTTTTTTGGAAGGATTAACAACAACTATGAAAAAACGTCTAACTTCTTTCTGTGAAAGTTTATGGGTTTTGTGTTTTTCTAATAATGGAGTTACAGTGGAATGAGCAGAGAACCTGTACACTGTGCCTAATTAAATCTAAAATAAAGGATCTTGCACAAAGCTTGCTCTATTTTCCTCTGGCAGATGTGCCACTCTGAACACCTTAGGTGCAGCTCTCAGTGTTAGTAGCAGCAAATACACTAGGAATAGCAGAGGGGAGAATTTTCCTTCCTGGATCAGGAAACAGTCATGGGTCACTGCTGAGAATGTATAGCAACCCATATTGGTGTCACTGACAGGTTTATGCTTATCACCATCTCAAATATCTATCATAAAGTGTACCAATCCTGGAACACAACCCTTTTAACCAATCCTACAGAGTGAGAACATCACCATGACCACGTGCTGGTCTTTAGGGAGAAAAAATATTTATCTCAGTAAATCTTCATTATCTCTGTCCATACCCATGTGAGGAATGGGACAAAGAGACTAAAACACCAGTGGACTTGTAGACTTGTGCACAAAGTGAAATGGTAACCTCCTTTGGTCCTGGTTTGTCTGTTGCTTTTTTTTTAAATCTTTCTTTTTCCCCAAGTGCATCTTCCATGCAATGTCCACTGTCAAGCATTTAAATCTAAAATGCAAGCCACAGGTGCAGTAGTTCACTATCCATTTTTATTCAGCTCTACCTGCAGAAATCACCACCAAAATCCACTGTAAGTGAAAAAAGCCAAATTAGTTTTCTCCTCACCGAGACTGACTGTGTTGGTCAGCAGTTCCTGAGACTAGCCAGGCTGTTTTAAGGTAAGCTACTCTAAATTAGGAGCTGTTTTAAGAATCTAGCTTGGCTTATTTTCTGTTATATTAACACTTCAGCATACTCCATATGCTTACAAGATGGGTGTGAGAGAAGAAGAGAAACACAGCTGGCCCAGAGTGGGAAGAATGTAAGTTTAAACAACCTCACCCCTTCCCAAATGTCTTTCTGGCAGCACTTTGTGACTTTCTGGATATTTTCAGTTCTCGCTTTCCTTTACAAAAGCTCATCATACCCAATTTAATTTTTTCTAATAAAAAAATGAACTGAGAATTGTTGCCAGCCCCCTTTACTGCTGCTGAAAGTGCACTGGTATTCATGATTAAAAAGAGAAAAAAGGGGCCTGTAACAAGCCCTAAGAAGGGAAACATTACCCATTATATTTAAATATGAAGATGCTAAAAGTTGCAAAGGAAAGATGTTCTCCTCTATCTCCTGTTTTAATAGTTCCTTTTGATCCTTTCTCTTGCAGCTATTTATTTGAAGACAAATGTTTTATTACTTAAAACCTTGGACTTTTTCTTTTGTAAAGGATATAAAGAGCCAAATTTAGGGATATATTCCAGAAGTCATTGTAATATTTTGCACAATTTCTTGCCATGTGATCTTAAATTACATGCCCCAGAAAGCATATCCTTCCATGGCTCATTGCTAATTTCTTCCTTGGCCTGAGACAGGCCAGATTGCATTTTCTTGTGATGCTTTAATCCACCCAGCCCACGAAGCTGAAGGCACTATGGGTACCACACTCAAAGCATGTAACCTGCCCTGTGGGTTCAGCCTTGGTAACCTGGAGCCAGATTACAGCCAACATTAGGTTGTTCCCAGTGGTGTCCCAAGAACCAGAGAAGGGGATGTGGTGTCCTTCCAAGCTCCACCTATTGAAATAAATCCTAAGCATGAACCTAAACAAGAGCAGCTCACAGCAGATTTTATAGAGATTTAGGTTATGACGTGTGCTCTCTGGGATCCCATCAGCTCAGCTTTCACTGGATATGCCCAGGGGCTCTTGACCTTGGCTCCTCTTTGACTAGGGGTAGAAATATAAGATGCAGTACCTCCCAAAAGCCACCAATTAATGGCTCAGTAAAGTGTGCAGTTCTGCAACTCTCCATCTTCTTTTCACATGAGTAATGATATCACTGACAATCATGACATTTAAATACCCATATTTAATGTAAGGTATTATTTTGCTGGACTGAAGGAGGTAATTTACCTTTCCTAGCTGGCTGCTGACTCCTCTGGGTATCTCCCACTCAGATATGGTTGAGTCCTGCTTCTGTGTTTTCTTGACAATTGGGCAAATGGAAGAGTCTTGATTTCTTTTCACAAGATGACATGGTGTGGAGCAGAACAAGACAGACACAGTGACCTGAAATCTCTTCCTTTCAAAACATTAAAGCATTCTTCCCTCACCTTGTTTTGGTCTCTGCTGGCTGACCCTTTCCATGCTGCATGCAGCAAAAGCACTGCAAGTTTCAATCACAGGTTGTAGCCTGTCCTCCATGTCTTGGTAAATAGTCATACTTCTTGTCTCCTGTTCTGCTGCCCCTCTTCTATATGAGTGGGTTGGAAGATGTTAATTCAGGATTTCTTCAAGCTTCGTTCAACCAAGGAGACTGTAAAACAAGTGTGGAACATTTTGTTTATATCCAGAATGGAGCAAACCTTCATCATGAAGATGAATTTCACCAGGCTCACTTGCAGTTTAAAGCAAAGATCAGCTCTTTATCTGGGCTTGGGTCCAGCCCAGAGGCATCCCCTTTTTGAAGGAGCAATGAGTAGTATAAAGGGTCTGGCATGCACCTGAAGCCTGGTACTTTCTATCAAGATGCATGTTACAGGGTTTCATGTTTGGGTGAAGGCTACAAAGGATTATGGACAACTCGAAACCCTGAAGTCAGAAGTGCCTAAGGCACCAATTTTCCCCTCCAACTAATCCATCATTCCTGCTGTGATTTCAGGAAAGTGATATAGTAACCTGTCTCCTTAGAAGAAAGGATGGCCCACTGCTGTCTTTTATATTCTGTTGAATTATAACACTTTCCTTTTTCATCTGGCCTTTCATCGCAGACTTAAGTGTTTTTCTTTCTGTGTATACAACTGTGCCGGCTTCTCATTCATTATCTACGCAGGGATGGACACACTGATCCCATATGCAATCCTTCCTCTCTGCTCCCATAGGACTTTCTGGAGAGTGAAGTTTTTCTAATTTGGAACAGATTCTCAATTCCTTACCAGAACCTTATCAACAAATGCATCTGATCTCACCACAGACAGGAATTTCATGAAAAAAAAAAAGGAAAAAAGCTGCCTTCCCCCTCATTTCCAGCCACCCGCAGCAGCAGACATCACACTATCTTACAGCAGTGTACTCAAGAGTTAGAGACAGCTCAGTGAAGCATGAGAGATCAGCTCTTCTGGTCCTTCACTTTGCATGTGGACAAAAAAACCATATCAAAATCTAGGTATAGGTGCAATTTCAGTAGTTTAATGTATGTTTTTTACTGTGCAGGGTTAAGTTTCTACCCTGATTAAGAGGTACTGAATATCTCACATTGTGAGACCACTTTTAAAGCTATAATCAGAGGTGTATGGTAAGATTTTATAGGTAATTCATAAAGATTTCATTCAAATGTGTCCTTCTCCTTGGTCAAGCAATTCTTGAATCTTTGCTCATGCGTGATCATATTGAATAGTCTCAAGAGGAAAGTAAAGGCATGGGGAATCAAGCATTTTTTTAAATTCAGAATGTATAAAACAGATTTACTTGTGAGGCAACAGGATTACAGTGATCTTGTAGGTATGTCAGATGGATTTTCTGAGTTCTGGAAGTTGTTGGCAAGGTGCCCTGCAGTCAGCTGTCTCCCTGTCTCTCATTAACTCTGCAGTTTTGCTGTTGATGCTTTGAAGCTCCTTTAAATTCAAAGGAGTGCCTATCCCAGCACCTATGGGCAAGTGCTCAGTGAGGATTCCTCAGTAGGGCAAGACCTACTGAAGTCAGAGTTACAATGAAAACAGAGGCACAGTCACGAAAAACCACACAGCAGAAGGCATCACCAAGAAATTCTCTCTCAGTTTATGCCACTCTGCATGCAGTTTCCCTCTCAGAGGATGCTGGTCCCAGCCTGTCGTGTAAAGCACCCACAGAAATGGATCAGGAGGATAAAATAAGGTGTGGGAATACAGGTGTATATGTGACACTTCAGTAGTTTTTCAGAGGTGTGCATCTCTTCCCCTACTTATTCAATCAACCCTGCCAATAAATAAGCCTAATAAGGTCACCGTTCCTAAATTTTATTTATTTGAGGAGCAGGCATCAGTAAAAGAGTGTGGTTTTGGTTTGGAAGAACCACTCTGTTATTCTGCTTCAGTCTCTTAACAGTAGAAACCTGGCATGGATTGTGCTTCACCTAACTCATGCACTGATCTCCACATGTACCGGTGGCCATCAACTCTGGTGCTGTTTATGACCTATTTTGGATGAGATAATTTGGACAGTTGAAGAAACCTGTATGCTTCAGTTCTCAGCCTAGGGGATGACAGATTCTGCCCCTTCAGCCTGGAGCTCAGGACCTGATTATCACTGCCCAGGGAAAAAATAATGTTTGTAAATTTCCCGATAGGCTGGAGGCTACTGTGGAGGCCAGTGGAGGACATCCTCAACGCTGGAAATTGGAACTCCCTGAAAGCAAGGATTTACACAACGTGTGAGAAGAGAATGGTCACTAACTAAAGTGGAGAATTTTGCGGGAACAGGAACAGGTCATGGTCTTCTGAGTCAGCATCTCCACATGCTAAATAAACCCTTCTTCTACTACTGGCCTTCACTTCTTCTGATTGAGCACAAAGACATTTTCTTCTCCTGGGTAGATACTCCCTTTGCAACTGTTGATACATAAGACTGCAATAACCTCTTCTGTTCCCTTCTCACTATCTCATTTCCAGATGCTTCTATCATGCATTGAATCCCTGTTTTTAAAGACCATTTCTCGTGCTACCATTTCTTTGCATTCTTTAAGTTCTGTTGTAGAATAGGTTTGTGTGTTTTGCACTCTTTTGGGTACTTTTCTTACTCCTCTCTTTGGTAAAAGCCTGAAAGTTTTGCTTGTCCAACAGCTTTGCTGATAACTCTGGGATTTTATATACTGTACTCCCATACTCTCAGTAAAGACTCAGATATCATGTCTAGAGCTGTGTGTCTGGGGCATATTCTTTAATGCTTTCCTGCACCTGTTTGTTTCTCATGAGAAAAATGAATTTTTCATAAGAGGCATTCTTCTGGTGGATACAATAGGTTTCGGTTTGTGCAAGGATCCTATCAATTTCTGTGCAGCTGTGAGCGAAATCTTGATGTAACTGAAGATATACAAGACATTCGGAACAATGACAGTAAAAATAAGAATTATTTTTCAGTTAAGAATATTTGCAAGCAAAAATTTCTTGGCACTGTTCAGCACCTCTGTTGTTCTTCCAAATACACAAAGGAAAAAACAATCCTATTGAAAATGCTACAAGGATCCCACAAAACAAAAAGCTCAATTCAGGATTCAATTTCATGCTGTCTGGCCTCATTTGCTGTGCTCCGTATGTTGTCCTCATCAGATACTGGGCAGGTACATTCCATGGGAAAACAAAAGTCCCTTGTATCTGCACTTTAAATGATCTTCATTTTTAGATGGCTTTAAGGAAGAGAAAAGAGACCCTGCTGTTAAAATGTGTAATCCAGATCTCTGACCTAGACAAATGGCATTTCTATGCTCTTGCAGGTAAAAGTGCAGCCACCGAGCTGATGGAAGCTGCAGAGGTTCTCCTCCAAGACCCCTGACTGCCTGAGAGGATGCAAAGGGAGAGGAGCAGGGGTCAGGGCGTTAATTTATTGTTTCCCAGTATACTTTCTGCATTACTGCTTGCTCCCAAAGCTGTGAGTTCACCTGCATGGGGCAGGTTTGGAGTTGGAGCCCCATGGAATGGAGATTTCTGCTCATCCACAATGCAGGAGTGTCTGCCAAGGTTTCTCCCAACGCTCTGCAAACCAGACTTGCTTCTGGCTGACAGAAAGCCTTCTCCCCCTCTCCCATGAGGACATCTCACAGAAATCCCATCCGGTCAGCTGGTGCGTCAGCAGCACAGGAGCATTTTGCCATCTGTTGTGCTTTGCCAGCTGAGCGGCTCAGAATGTTTCTGGGAACAGGTGCCTTTTGCCAGCCCTATCTGCTGCTTTCATCCTCAGTTTGCCTTTGCAGAATGATGAGCAGAGAGGTACAGATCTGCTGAGACCTCTTCTTCTCCCCTTGAGGACCAGAGGTGTGTGCACTCCTGACACTCTCCAGGTGTGGACCACATGGTCCCAGCCCATGTGTTTCATCTTCAGTGGCCCTGGTTTCATCTTCCTGAAGAAACACAGCTATTCTCAAAAGAGAGGGGACTCCTCCTGTGGAACTGGTCCAATCAGTCAGTAGAAAGAGATTTTCAAAATAGGTATATGGACAAGCTAACCACACCATTTCGCTCCATTCAGGGATGTGAATTATCTTTGCTTCTTTCTGTCACTTTCAATTTACTGTCCCATCACCTTAGTCCCTTAAATTTATGCAAGGACGATTTAAAATCATGTCAGAGGGCCATGAAATGAATTTCCTCATGCAGCAGATTTCAGGATTTTTAGCAATGACATCAGAGGCCATCTGGAAAGGCCAGCAACAGCCACATATCATCCCAGAACACACACATACCCAACACCTCCTTCCTATGTGGAAAAACTCAATCAAGTCCTCCTGGCTCAATGGAGTTGTAAATGTCCTTTAAATCTGTCACTTTAATGTCCTCCTTGGAAGATGCAGAATGAGGAGGTAGTTTTTTTTCCTTATGGCTCTTTATATTATAAACCAGAGGAATTCAAAGTACTCCATGGATTTGTTACAGGAGTTCTTTGAAAATATTGTGTCCTGGCAGGAGCAGCAATAAAGTTTTGAACTGTGTTTCCTTCTGACATTCAGGAGAGTCAGAAGTCAACCCGGCTGCGAGCAGTTGAGACAAGATAAATCTTTCATGGCAGTAGACTAGCAAAGTCAGGAATGCTTTGTAGGGAAGGCTTTATTCTCTCAAAGCACGTGTAGGAACGGTGTAAAAATCAGATTTTCCATCCCAGGGCAAAACTTCATGCTGGGAGAACAGGACTACAGTGCCTGTGGAATATTGTCAAATCTGTAAAAAACATATTACTGCACGATTCTAGAGCAGTTAGCCATCCTCACAATCACATAATACCTCTCCAAAATGCTGTCAGCAAAACTAGGGGCAGTCAAACACAGTATTGCTGTACCCTAGGGCAGCAGTGTTTTAAGCACCTTTCCTGACCATTGAAACTACAATGGTTTATTATACTGAGTTAAACAGAAAACTGGATGGAATGAGGAGAACAGCACAACGGGACAAATAGCACATAACACAAGGAACAACCAGCAAGCACAACATGGAAATAATCAAATAAGAAAGGTGCTGTAATGGCAAAACCAGGTATTTTCATGTTGACAACTTCAGACAAGCATTCTTTTCAGCTCGATTATTGCCTCCATACATAAGGAAGTTACACTACATTAGTTTTTGTATTTTTTGTATTTTTTTTTGTACTTTAATATCTTTTCCTCCACTGGATATTTATTTTTCAGTCCACCTTTTTCTTTCTTTTTTCCTATAATTTCTTTTTCCTCTACAGTTCATTTTAGCACAGTGGCATGCTTGACTGGTGTACCTGGCAGGCATAAAACATTCCAGGTCTGTATTTATGAAAGCAGTAGATGAACTGGTTTCCCTGCTCAGTAGTTTCCTTGCATTTTTTTTTTTTTTTTTAATTCTTGAGAATGCAGTAGAAGACATAACCAGCTTTTGTGTTTTGTTTTTTGTAAACTTTTTTGCCTAGTAATTTCTCACTCCTTCTTTTCTTGGTTTGATCTGCAGTCAGCTCCATCATCTTCTCTTCCAAGTCTGCAGTAATGATCATATGACTTTTCTTATTATTTCTTGCTCAGATTTTGTTTTCCTATTCATCCTGAATTTAAATTTCATCCTTGTACTTTCAAGCCCAGCAAAAGGCTTGGACCTAAAGGACCATGAACACAATGTCCCCACGCAAAAAAAACATGTCACAACAAGTGCTCAGAAGATCTGATCTGAAACATACATATGGTGTGTTCTGTACATGTGTAACTCTTTGGTTTGCTTCTGGTTACTGTATTAATTTTTCTTAAAATAGTTTTGCATCTCAGCCACTGAAACCTCCTTTCTGCATCCATTAGAATCCTATTACTGTGTTTTTTCCTCAGTTTTTGCAAATTTTCTTTTTTTTTTTTTTTTTTTTTTTTTTTTTTTTTTTTTTTTTTGTGGACTCGCTGTTTCACTTTTGTGTGGGCAGGAAAAGAGGTTTTGTGCTGACAATGTTGATTAATCAGTATGGCCACATGCTGGGATATTTTTAGAGGAGAAAAAACCCCAGAGATTTGAAACAATTTATACATGAAAAATGAAAAACTGGAAGCATTGTAACTCTAATTAATGTTTAGGTGACCATTCTGAAAAACAAATAATTTTTCAGTGTAAAGGACTGATGAAATTAAAATAATTTTTAAATTTTCCTCAACCCTTATAAAACTTTGGTTTGGCTGTTTTAAAATGGTTCTGGTAAAGCAGACTGGAAAGTGAAGGCATGTATACAGACCATGTAATTATCTGTGAAAATGGAGAACAGTGAGACTGCTATTTCCACAGACTGATTTCTTAAGAAACCTTCCTTAGAAGAAATTGGAAATGAGTTTTCAGGACTCAGTCAAGTTAAAAATTATAAGCAAACACAATGAGGATCCCAGAATGAAAAACCTATTTAGGCAAGTAGCCCCATGAATGCTAGACAGAAAGGGCAAGTGAGACTTTTAAACTCTTTTAAAACATAAAGTTTATCTCCAATTCAAATGGGACTTTTTAATATTTACAGGGAAATTATATTTAGGTTTGGCTATTGCAGGTCCACCAAAATTGTGGACCACTTTGATTTGCATGTGCTGCTGTGACTTCTGTCGTTGTTAAATTAGACTGCCACATCAAGGGGAATGGTTTGGAAGCAGACTATTACAGCTCCTCCAAACAGACTTTTCCCACAAGGATGTTGTATGGTCCTTTTCTTGTAATACCTCTCACTCTGTTAATCCAAAAGCACAGTTAAGGGTTGTGTGTGTTCAGCATCAAGTGCAGAACACCTGGAGGACAGCAGCATATTTTCAGTCTCTCTTATATACAACACCCAAGAAGGGATTAAGAGGCTCCCAGAAGAGCAGATGTGTTGGTACTAATTTTCTACCTTGTTTCATTGCATGATTCTCTAGGTGCTAGTGAGGGTATAGGCCCTAGAAGAATAAGTGAGTAGGGGAAGGCATGAACTATAATGTGCAAAGATGACTTCTATGCATGTTTTATCATGGAAAACAGTGGGAAAATTCTTATTGTAAAGGTCCTTCTACAGGAAATGAATTTAATGACAAAAAGTTCAATCTGCAGGGTGGAAGTTTCAGATCAATATGAAAAACTCCAATTACTCAAATCCCTGAGAGCTGATGGCTTTGTCAAAGGGTTTTGAAGGAAAGAAAATATACCTTTTCACAGGTATTTCTAAGAATACAGAGGTTATGCAGAAATATAGCAGCTGTTTGTGGAGCCTAGAAATCCTCTTCTATTGTAATTTGTTCAGTTTTTGAAAGGGATCAAGAAAGAGCTGGGGAATTGGAGATGGCTGACTTAACCTCTGTACTGAAGAGAGATAAAGACTTTCTCCTTAGAAGCAGATAGGCCAGTCTGTATCACAACACTGAGCACTCCTCCTTTATTTATTTTACTTAGGGAAAGATGAGTTCCAATAAGCAGGACATTTCATTTGCAATATTCCCATGATATTTGGGCATGTCAGCATTACCTGTTCAGCACCTTGTTTCTTGTTGCAGTGCTCCAGTGAAAATGACCCCTAAGTATGCCAGGATAAATCACAACTTTCTGCATCATAGGCAAGAACAACCCATAGTCAGATTTTAACACCAAAATCTCTGTAACACACATATCTTCACAACATCACATAGGTTCAAAGTACAGGTTGCAGATGACAATTCCCAATGGCGTTTTCATCAATTTTATTTCTCCAGATAGGAATTCAACAGATGCTTCTAAAGGCTCTACAGACTGTCCATGTTTCTTTAGTGATGCTGCAGGCACCAATTCATATCAAAGACATAGCCCTCAAACCTTGTGCAGTGTCAAATAAATGAACAAAGATGCAACCTCCACACTAGCATTTCCTAACTTCCTGTTTAATGCCTACTTAATGTTTAGTTAACATAACCAAAACTGCCACTTCAGAGAGTGTTGTGTGATTTTAAAACCTTGATGCTGTTATCAATGATCCATTGAGAATGCAATTTTTGATGTTAATTTTTTTTGTTACTCCAAGTACTAAACTTATTCATGGAAGTATATAAAGAAAATAAATATAACTCTGTACCACAGGCGTTTCAAATAAAAATTCTCTAAATGAAAAGTAAATATATAAATAAAAATCACTTATTAATACCAATGTGCTTTAAAGCAACTGTGGTCAATAATGCAGGGAATCCAAAGGGGAGAGGGTGCCCGGGCACTGTGTGCCAGAATCTTGTCAAAGGGTGTATTACATGCCACTAGTACAATCAACTGAAATTAATCAAGTATTTCTTGTTGAAGAGCGGAATTTACAAAAAAAAAAAAAAAAAAAAAAAAATTTGATACAACCCACAGGATGTTTTTTCACACACACATATTCATACCAAAATTTTCTTTTGTGTAGATATTGAGAATAACTGCTAAGGGAGAAATAAAAGTGGCCTTTACACTCTGTAACCACTGGTTTCTGCCATTGTCCTGCTTTTATTTTTGTCATAATTTTTGGCATCCTGGATCAATTTACATCCCTAAGCCTGCTAAGTGCTAACACTTCCCTGCAAGACTTGTATTTCTCATCCATACCCTTCTGCAAACCTTTCTTCCTGTTTGCACTATGACAAGTGGTACCCATAGGTAAAGAAAAATACCAGGTACAGCACCTGCCCTCTCCAGTCATGTACCAGGTTGATGCAGCTGCCTCACACCTTTCTCTTCTGAGCTCGATAATGGTCCCTGCAAGATCTGTTTCTTGGTCCTGGTGATCTGTGATTTTACAGGTTTTTTTGCTCCAACACAGAGTGAAAGCACAGAAAAGACCTTAAACTCAAAATTTGTGGTAACATGCTCAAGTGAATAAACTAAAGGATGCTCAAGTGAATAAACTAAAGAATTTCCGCAAAAAGGAGTGCAAGTGGTTTTATTGCAGCTTTGGGGGTATCTCTGAACACCCTGAACAGTAGAGCTGACCTCTATTTCCTAGTGTCTGCCCACAAAAAAATTGATTGAGGAAAAAAAGATGTTCTTTAAAAAATCAACTTCTTTGCAACTTAATAGGACTCTGATCACCCATGTAAAATGAGTCATGTTTTATTGCAATCTTCTCTAACCCTGACCTCCTTCACTCAGACACACCTCATGGAAAGAGAGGTGGAAGCACAATTTCAAGGGCAAGAATCAGGTAATAATATTAAATGGCCACGGTGGGACTGCAGCAATGGATTGAGCAGATTGGATTTGCCCAGTGCACCAAAATGCCCATTCAGTCCTCACTTCTTTACAGGCTGCCTTTCCAGTCCCTCTGTGCTATATTTCATGGTCAAATTCAGGTGATGACATGGACAATTTAGTGTCTGAGTTCTTTCTAACCCAGGACATGGTGTTGTAATTACACGCTCCAGCGCAGGCCTGCATTCCGAGATAACAAACAACCTTGTAAAAGAGGGGGGGAAAAATCCTTTAATAAAGTGCAGTTCCCTTCTCCACGGGCTGAGAGAGCTGAACAGCAAAGGAAATTCCTCTGCATCGCTCTGTACCTGGAAGCACCAATCGGAATGAGCCCAAGTCACACCAGAAATTATCCACCAGGAGCTAATGGCCACTAAAAGCAAGGTTTCTTCCTTTGTCCTAAGTGCTTTGCTACAGGCTTGATGCAAATGCAATTTTCATAAGCAGCTCTTTCCCAGGTACATTACCTTTGACAGCACTGCTTCAGTCTCTGCTCTTGCTCGAAACACTCCTCATTGAGCATCAGAGGCTCGTTCCATAAAGCAGTTTTCACGCAGGCAAATTATCTCCCAGCACACACTCAATAAATCTACATCCAAATCATCTGCATTTCCATGCTTTGGTCTCAAGATAATTGTAAAGGACCTCAGGTTAGGACTGCAAAGTGTTGGAGGATGCAAATTACAAGAAAAAATACCCGTTTATCAGAAGGCAGAAGAAACAGGAATGTAGAAGATCACACTTTTTTTTTTTTAAAGACATAATTAATGGAGACTTGATAGGGGCAAGATGAGGCTTGTAGGTAGCAATATAATTACATAACTGCTTGGAAAAGTTGCCATTTTTTTTGCCAGGATCAGCTTTAACATTCATTAAAAATGTGAGAGTTGTTGCCTGGTGATTTGTTAAGAAACTTAAAGTTACCGCTGCCTCAGCCAGAGGTTTGGTCTCTTTTTTGGGTCCTTCAGCTCTTACTCCTTTGTCCAAGTGTGAAATAGCAAAACATTTCCACTTCTGGACTGGGTTGTCAAAGTTTATCTTTCTGCCATTTGCCTTTTAGCAGCCCTTGAGTATTTATATTCTTTAATTTGAGCCTCTTTATACTTGCCTTTTTTTTTCCCCTTATAGTCTATTTTATATATATGCGTGCATTCACAGCAAACATCCCAAAAATCAAGAGACAGTATTCATGTATGGAGAAGACACTTCCTTTTCCCTTATACTTTTTCAATCTCTGTCATGAACAGATGTTATTTTATCTTCAGGCCAACTGGAACAACAGTTCTAAGAAGTATGAACCATATCATTCATCTCAGCACGGTGTTAATTCAGGGTCGATCTATACATAGGCTGGAACTAAAAAAAGACCAATCCTATAAATCATACCTGCAGTTCAAGTGTGCAGATGAATATCTTAGAGGCTCCTCCACAAATTAACCTGATTTTGTTAGCAAATCATGACCAGAACAGGTAACAGACAAACCCCAATGTTAGCCCCAGTGTTTCTGGTGCAAATCTGATGGAGATTAGTTTAACTGAGAAAGGCGACTCTAAATGTAAAAACACAACGTTGTCACACCAAGATTGACTGGTTAACTCAGATTTAATCCCAAGTTGTTATTTGGTTCCAGTTTGGATGCCCAGATGCCCTCCAACACCTGGAGATAAAAGTTTTGATGTCACTAAAATTAACCTTTTCATTCCTGTTCCCAGGCCCCCATTACTGATTTACTGTGCATCACTCTATCGCCACATATAAACAGACACAGGAAGCACGATGCCTTACATCTCTGATTGTGTTTCTCCACAAAGAACCAAATTCACCAGAACTCTGGGGCCTTTTGGGATAGGTCCTCAGCTTTCACCTCAAGCTGGAAGGGTTGCTCTGGTACTCCAAAAGATGCACCTGCCCAGAGGCACCTCTTCTCCCCAGGCAGCTCCCAGAGAGAAACAGACTTTTCTCACCTTGGATGTTTCACACGCTCTTCCCTTAAACATGTCTCCCTTTCTGCTGTACAGAAAATGATGGAAGAGGAAGAATGTATTTGGAGTGCAGGGAGGATCAAGGTAGTTGTGGTGGAGACTGCAGGAGGGAAAAAAGGAGTGTGCTCTTTCACCAGTGGATCTGAAATAAGCCAACAGAGCAGCTGGACTGCGCTGTTGAGGGAGAGGATGAAAGAAGCAGAGACCAGACAAGAAGGAAAGGAGTTTGGGAATGCACGGCCCATAGGAAGGTGGGGAGATGAAAAGAAAATTAATTTCCAGGTGAAGATAGAGTAGTGAGTGAATGAAGATGAAGCAGGGAAAGAATTGAACTTGTGACAGCAAAATGTTGGCCCTAGCAGAAAACTGGCACTGCACCAGCGGTGATTAATTACAGTGTCTTTTTTTCATCACAGGCTTGTTCCTTTTGGAATACAACAATACATGGTTTCATTATATGCAGACTCTGAGAAAAAATTTAAAAGAAATGCTCCTCATCCACATTACTGCAAATGTGGCTTCAGCACTCTGTGCAAGCTCTGCTGTGTTTTATGGGTGCTGAGCCTCAAAAGTTGGCTTGATACATAGCAGGATGTTTTTTAAAGGCCAGCAGGGTGAAACTGCTAGTGATGTAAACAACAATGTTTACAATATTGATTACGTGATTGAGCATGTTGCATAAACACACCCAAGCTCTGTGCACAAGCAATCACTGACATATTTACACCGTGGCTCTGGAGCCCAAATGCAAATGTGTACAATAAAGCAGGAGACTGAGACTTTCAGGCACGAGGGAACAATCAAGTACCTCGTGATGAAACAAAATTGGAAGCCTTTACATCTTCTGGATTCTGAAAGCAGATTTTTTAAGACTATTTTAGAGCTAAATGCTACTTTGAAAGACATCATAAAAATTTGTTTTCAAATAAAGAGGGGGAAAAAAAAAGATCCTTCCCTTTTAAAGTGATGGATGTTCCTAGGAACTGCACTTCACTACAGAAGTTTCCAGTGACAGCAAATAATATTGTATTAGCAAGATCTTAAGTGGCAGGCTGCATTGCATGTCCAGAGCTGTTATCTGATGGTGATTTCACAGGGGGAATGAGCATCTCTTATGCCAAGCCATTATTTTAAGCCAGCGATAACCAAACTGAAATGACTGAATAAAAAGCACATGCTAAACAGTAGGGATAAAGCCAAAGAATTCAGTTGGACAATGACCTTGCAATCCTAGCAGAGGATTTAGGTAAATGTGACAATTTGCTTCAATGAGCTCATTGATGTAAGGTTTGTAACACAGCTACACACACGCAGAGAGTACCATAGCAATACACATATAGCTGCCAGATGCTGAAATAAAAAATGCACTAGTGAAGCTGCCTAACTTCAAGAGCCAGCTGAGGGTTAAGATGAGTGTACAGACCAGGAGTGAAGCAGATATTGATGTTTCAGCATTGTTATCGATGCTCATGAGATATGATTAATACAAAAAATCAGTTTTATAGCAACTTGTGGCATTACATGTTACAGTGAATAAAGAAGCATTCTGGATGAACAAGAATTTTAAAAAAGGAGACATGATAGTGAGACCTTTACCAAAGTTGTGTTGATTCACACAGTTTGACTCTTCACTTAGGATGAAGAGGAAGGGTAGCATCTTCACCTAGGACCATTTATGTGAAGATGCTCCTACAGAAAGAAAGCACTTAACAAGTAAGGTCATTGATTTGCAACAGAAGCAATACCATTGCTAACGGTTTGAAGAAAACAAGCCCACTTCTGGATGAGGAGGGAAATAAGGAACACAGATCCAAGAAAAACAAAAAAAAAGTATTATCAAGATCTATCCTTATCTGCCCTCTTCCACAGACTCTTTTCACATCTCCTCAGACTTTGTGTCCTTTGCTTATCCAGTTAAATAATCGAAGGCAAAAGAAAGAGAAAGAAGTTTCTGCCTTACTTCTCTATACCAGAAAATTTCTTCATCTTGAAGTGCAACCATGGCAGTCTCTTTTTTTTACTATCCTAGCCTCCCCAAACTTCTCCTCACTAAAAACAACATCACTAAAGATAAGTTCCAGGTCCACAGTTTTGGCCACTAACCAGTGACATGCAGCCTAAGTCTTGTGAAGGGCCCTCCCTTTCCTGCCAAACATTCTCCATTTCAGCTGTGGGTATGTGCTGTGCAGGGTAACCCCAAATTATGAACCTCACTCCATCAAGTAACTCATTTTTAATCCCTTGTGACTCTCGCAGACACTGTAAATCTCCCACACCCAGCATCTCTTTCTTGGCTGCAAAAAAAGCCAGCACCAGCCTCCCTCTAACATGCCCATGCTGAGGGAGTAACACAGCCAGTGCAACAATTTCAGGGTCTGTTTGCCCAACTTTGAGGACAGAAAAAAAAAGTCAAGTACAAGAAGGATGTTACAAGAAGTAATTGCTATAAGTTGTGGCCTCCAAGGGACAAGAGACCCCACTCCTCTTCTTCCTTGGTATGTTCCCACATTTCTCCAATGCCTGCTAGTTCCTAAAATGCAAGATGTCCTCTGAAGTGCACTCCAATTTTCCTTCTCTGACTTGGCAAATTTTTAAGCTAATCTTAAAATAAATGGTCTTAGCATCTTTTTCTAGACTCATCAGTTCATTACCCCATGAAGCTCTGTCAGAGCAAGACTCATTGCTCCCTTGTTCCGTAGGCAAAAACATTCTCTGAAATACAAAACCAAACCAACCCCAGTGAAAATTCTCTCTCAAGGAACCTTCTTCAGTGAATGTAGCCTCAGGAAGCAGGTAGAAAGTAGCCCAACAGCCATAACAACAGGCCCTTCTGCAATTTTACAGGGCCATTTTCTTGAATGGCACAATTCCATCTGCGATAAACCTTCCCTCTCCTCCCTGTCTTACCCTGCACCCACTATGTAGTGTCATCAGAGGGGACAGGCATCTGCCCCTGCACTAATGCAAACCAAGGTCACACTAATGCAAACCAAGTGAGATTGTCAGGAAGAAGCCAGAATGGGGCTGCCATACAAGTGGAGATCCAAGGGTGACCCCAACCCACCGTGGAGATGGAGGGCAGTGCCAGGGGACTGACAGCCACTGCTGTTGAGACCCCCCAAAGCAAGGCAAGGGGATGGATCCTGTCCAGGGTCCATCTGGGGAGTTCAGTGAGGAACATCTGGAGAAGAGGGACAGAGATGGGACTGGATATGAGGCTACAGCACAGGTCTGTAGATTCCTGAGCTGAGACAGAGCCCAGGGCCCATAGAAATGTTGGTGGGTGGAGTGACCTTCTGCTCAGGACTGACAGGGCACAAGTATTCTGAGGAGCAGCTGAGGGAGCTGGGGTTCTTCAGTCTGCGGAGAAGCAGGCTCAAGGGGGACCTTATTGCTCTCTACTTCTCCCTGAAAGAAGGTTGCTGCGGCAAAGTGGGGGTTGCTCTCTTCTCCCAACTAACCTGTGATAGGATGAGAAGAAATGTCCTCAAGTTGCACCAGGAGAGGTTTAGGCTGGACATTAGGGAAACTTTCTTCATAGAAAGGGTTATCAAGTACTGGAACAGGCTGCCCAGGGAAGTGGTTGTGTTGCCATCCCTGAAGGTACTGGAAAGATGTAGATGTGGCACTTTGGGGACATGGCTTACTGGTGGGCTTGGCACTGCTGGGTTGGACTTGATGGTATCAAAGGTCTCTTCCAACCTAAATTCTGTGATTCTGTAATTAGTACATTAAGGACCCTGACCAAATATATCTTGATAAATTAAGGTGAATAACTTTTAAAATGAAGTCTTTGGAGGAACTCCCCCACAGTGAGCTCTAGTCCCCAAGCTGCAGGTTTTTATGCTTCCCACAAAGAGCACCAATGAATTATTGCAGCACCAGCATGCAACCTCAGTAATAATGATAATGATGCATTAACTATAATAATGATGTATAGTCTCCTGTGTGTTGTACTGAAAAAGGCTTGAGACTCCTCAGCAAAATCTTGTGGAAGCCAGATACTGCCAGTGGAGGGGAGAGATCATCCCCTGCCTTGCCAAGACACCATGAAGCTGAACAGAGAATATTTCTGTACAATTTTTGTTGGGGTTTTTTTTCCCTTTTTTAAAAAAAATCTTATCTGAGCGGAAGTATTCCTTTGCCTACAAGAAGATCTGTGAACTTTCTTCAGTTTTCTGGGGCTTTAATGAACCTGATGTTTTGTAGGTATCTTAATTTGTGGTATCTTCTGCACCTCTTTCCTGGTATATTACGGAGCTCAGTTTTGGTGTGTAGCCACTGTGAAACATCTGGGCTGCAAAGCAAGTCTCTGCTCTCACCAGATAAGGAATTGTTCTGCATTAAGATGAATGTTATTCCTTTTATTTTCTCTCACTGACTTCTCTAAGAAATTTCCCTGCTACCTCCCCTGCGTCTCTTCCTCTCTGCAATGTTAAAAAGCAAGAGACTAACCTTGACTTACCTCCACTCCTAACACGGACCAACCTTTCTGTGGATCCACCTCCCTTTATCTGCAATCCCACTCATGTGGGATCCCTACTCACCCTTTGTCTGAAAAAGGACACACATCCTTTATTTGAACTTTTCACCAAATGGTGCAGGCCAAGGCACCACCCCACACAGGGGTAGGCAGGTAACACTGCACATTGTGTATCACTTTTATGTTGCAGAAATCCTAAGCAACATTTATTTTTTTGGCTTGGATTCTTTCTCTGCATATTTTTCTGTACATAACTATGCTATATATATTTTCTTTTTCTTTTACTTTTATACAGTCTTAATAAATCAAATTTTTTCTCTTTTGCACAATGATGAAACTTTCCCCAGGAAAGACTGTGTTCTGAAGAGGCATTTATTCTACACTTTGGCTTCCCCTTAAGGAATTTATTAACATGGATCACTTTTTTCCTTTCTTTCTTTTATTTTTTTTCCTTTTCTTTCTCTATTTGCTCATTGAAATTTGCATATTTGTTTTGTAATACTGCTTTGTGAGCTGCTTTGACTATTTAAGGGTGATTCCATATTTTAACTTTGATTCTCCTCACTTCCCCTTAGCTGCCTTGTTTATGGAACATGTGTTTCTCATAAAAAACCATACTGGCTTTGTGCTTTGTTAGGGTTGGTTCTAGCTGGTTCCTGTGTGCTGGGAAATGAAAAAATAAAGGTGAAGAACCAGGCTTGTGGTGGAAGAAGGTACGGTGTTTGGTGAAGCATTTTCCCACCATCCTCACTGTTATGCAGTTACCCTGGTGTCCTGCCAACACTTTTTGTGTCCAGATTTATCAAATAGTCAAATTTTGTGTCCAAGTTTGAAAACCTGGCCAGCCTGCTGGGGGTGGCCAGAAAGACAGAGGTGTGGTGGGGAGGGCCAGCCTCTGCCATTAGTTTCTGCCACCGGCTACACAAGATGAAAGACTCTGGTGTTCGGGATGCAGTTTGATGTATCTGCAGGGAGAACTGAAATTCAAGTAGAGGAAGGCACTTCCAGAGGCAGCTAGGCACAGGTCTGCACACTGGAAACAGAAAACAGGTGTCAGATGATATTGATTCCTTGATGTCCCTCTCTCGCCCGTGTACTCTCCCCATCTGAGCTCCATTCGCATTAGGACATGGCTGGGTAATCTGTCTTCCATATGTTCTAAGGGGAAGCTGTCTCTTCAATGGCAAAACCATATCAATTGTTCCCTGCCAGACCCCTCCCCGTGGCTTGTGATGAATGGCCTCAGCATGCAGCCTGCTCTGGGAGAGATGCACTTTGCTCACTGGAGATTGCAGCCTTTCCCCAAACCTTTCAGCAAGGTTTAACAAGTTCATATTTCTTAACCAGACCTTGCTTGCAGAACTCTGTCAGAAGTGGATAAATCAGGCTGGAGAGTTACAAAGAGGCATTATCTTGTCACATGGGCTAAGTTCCTGGTAGGTACTTGGGATCCTGACTACCACTCCCACTGCAATCCATAGCAGAGGGCTAGTAAGTGCTTTTGGACCCTGGGCCTCAGAGGCCAAAGTAGATTTTTATGCATATTAGGATGTTGCTATTGCATTTTTATGCTGCCTGATATCTTCAATAATAGCAATTCAGTGGTTGTGGAGTGGTCCCATGCTTCAGGGGGCAAGAAACTATTTTTACTCATTGATATTTCTAGTGAAATCATTACGTACCTTTATCACTATATTTTTGACTGACAATGTTACTCAGTTTTCTGCCTAAAAATGTGCTTTTAAAAGATGAATGATTTGTGCTACCAGAGTTTGGACCCTACAAAAAGTTCAGCAGAATCAGAAATCTTGTACCTTGTGGAACTGTAGACACCAGTTACCACAATAACAGGAAAATGGTGTGTCAGGACAAAGCTGCTGAGCAGCATCCCTATCAGAGTGGAATCAGACCACATTGTGCTCATTGTCTGAATGCCTATAACATTATTTGACCCAAAGATGGTGAGACTGACCCTAATCCACAATGAAGACAAGCTTTCTGAAAGTTAGAGGAAACATGGGGGGCACTCAGTGTGGCACAGAGAGGGACAGAAAGGTCAAGTGCTCCTTTTCACAGGAGAATCATGGCCTTGCATCCTCTAACAAGCAGTCCTTCTTCTCTGCCTGTATTACTTACTCTCCTTGTTCTCCCAGCCTCACTGAAACCCAAGTTTCTTCTATTACTTCTTGTTTTAATGTTTTCCCATGCTCATGCACCGCATCTGAGAGTTTTGCACCTGCTGCTGAGTGCCCATGTCCCATCAGAGGACCCTGTCTGCTCCCTCCCATCAGAGCCCTTGTGGGATTGGAACCTTAAATAAGCCAGGTGGAGCAGTTGCATGAGGAAAGGCTCAAAGAAAGTCAGATCCAGAAACCAGGGTAATGATTTAGCAGCCCAGCTGCCTCCTTACTCTCTTGAAGCTGTGCAGGCAGGCTTAAGGCAGAAAAATCTGAGGTGGGTTGGCTGTGCTCAGTTCCATCACTGTGACATGAAGCTGCCGCTGACACCTGGAGCATCTGAAGGTCTCTGCTCTCAGCATTTATGTGGCCAGGTGCAAACATTCTAAGGGAAGGCAGTGGGGGGCAAAAAGAGCAGGGCCATTGCTGCTGCAGGCCATTAACACCTCCTTGAGCTGTGCACATACTTCAGGTCACCTAATGTGGGTCTGGCTGTACTGCACAATCCTCCCAAGCTCCAGATCCTCCCATGTCCATGTGCAGAGTGTGTAATGTGCAATGAATTTGACATGGCCACCTACCCACTCCTTAGGGAACAAGGGGCACCCATAAAATTACTAGTTTAAAACTGAGGAAGTAAAGGGAAAAGGTAGGGGCTGGTTGATTTTCCTCTTTTTAAGTACAAATGCTGAACCTCTGGGATTCTTTATATCACTGAGGTCAACATTTTGTTGATGTTCAGAAAAGGATAAGGGATTTATATGGATAATGAGAGCATATACAATTTTATTGGACAGACTTCGAAAAAAACGCTTTGAGAAAAGATCTAAGTCCTTCTCATGTTTCAGGGCATAAGCTAAACATGAAGTGATAGAGGCTGGAAAGAAAAATGCTGTATTCAGTAATCATCTACTTCATCCCTCCTTTCTGCCTCATCTGATACAGCAGACACCAAAAAGAGACGGTGAACTTCAGATCCCTGGTCCTTCCCAGTCCATGTCAGAGTTGTTTCTAAAATAGGACAGAATCAAGGGACTTAACTTTTCCAACACAGCAGCACATGTGCACCCACCTACCCAAACAGGGGCAAGCAAGTATTCACCCCGACCCAGGCACAAAAGCAGGTCTCTTGAAAAATAGGCACAGCGTTTCCCCATTTTTTTACAGCAGGATGTTGTTCAGTTTGTGGCACGTTAATTACTATTTACGGGGCTGCTATAAAAATTAGTTACCTTTTTATAACAAAAGGCCCACAGCCAATATTTTATAGACAACACACGAAGAAGTTTGGAATTGATGATTTACAGATCAGGAAATAACACTTAATCAGCTTCCCTACCTTCCCAAGCGCGACTGTGCAGTTTTACGCCACCTTGCCGTTTTCAACTCATTATTTATTGATGTTGATTGCTTGACATTTCACGACAGGATATGCTTGTTCTGAGAGGTGCACTCTGGGATTTATCCCAACGTGGCAGAGAGGTGTGGGTTATATTATTTTGCCCGCAAGTCAGCTGTATCATGTGTCCCAGCACACAGAGTGGTCCCTAGCGTTTATGTCACACAACATAAAACCTACTTTCACCGAGGGTGACCGCCTTCCCTGCACCACACACGAAGGGAGCCCAAGAATGCGAAGCAAATACCTCATTTACACCATCCCCACGGCATGGAACACACTGCCAAAACACCACTCCTGCTCAGCACCACTGACTTCTGTAACATCTTTCATCGGGTGGTCTGAAAGCTCTTTGCCCCCATGAATCAATTAACTGCACACCGTCACCATGATGTGGAAAGACAGGGGATAGCTGTAGGTAATTTATAGATAAGTAAATGGAGGCACTTCTTATGATCATATTCCATCTTAAGTGCTACAAATCACAGTCAGTTGATTAATGTCTGCAAACCCCTCGGAGTGCCTCGTGCTTCGTGCATCACTGATGAAACACTGCTAGAGCAGTTAGTGCCAGTATGGAGTGAGGGATAGTCTGACGTGCTGCCAGCAGCAGCAGCAGAAAGTGAGAAACCTGCTCAGTGTCACACTCAATGGCTCTGTGCAGCTGTCAATTATTGCGTGCAGCAGGGAGGAGGCGTTGCCAGGGTTCTGCTCTCAACCCTCTCTTTCTGGAGGAGGCATGGCAGAAGAAGGATTAAATAAAAGCCTAAGTCTCCAGCACTGCAGCCTGCCACCTGCATGGAGCACAGGGTTACAGTGTGGTCATCCACACCCAGAGCTCAGCGCTCCTGGCAGGGGCAGTTTTACCTTGGGAGCTTCCGAACCACTGCTGTCAGCATCTCCTGGGGAACAGTAATCGTAGAAGCATGCATGTAGCCCAAATTAAATCAAAATAAAAACAAAAAGGTGCTCCTATTGGTTCTAGACTCTAGTATGGACTTGCCTTAGGTTTTGAAGCCACACGCTGTCCTCTGGAAAGAGCGCAATTACTCTTGAAATAGGCACAGCTTTATATTCATACACACTGACAAACAAAAGTATGGGACCACTACTTGTTCATTTTCCTGGAATTAATTTTTAAGGTAATAAAATTTCAGGACAAGTCAAAAGGTAAAGATCCCAAGGATAGTTTACTGATATACTTTGCTAGCCATGTTTTTGAAGAGGAAGTTGCTCAAATTTGTAAAATTTTTCTTCAGTGACTTCTCCTTTTACTAACTGGGTTAGGAGATTTTTTTTTTCTGTTCCCTTCTTTTCTTAATATTTTTATTTAAAACTATACATAAAACTACTTAGTATTTTTTCACAAGCATTGCTTTAAAACAAATGAGTCAACACACGTCTATATTGAACAGCATGGAACATATTCCAGCAGTATTTATGTTACAGCTGGCTGAACTGGGAAAAAAGCATCTGCAAACATGCCAGCAAACCTCCCTCCTATGATACAGTCCCACAGCCTGTTGAACCTTTCCAGTCATTTTCCATCATCCAGTAGTACAGCAACTTTTCATTTCTTTAAGTGCTTAACCCAGGGCACACACATGCACAGGCATTTGTTACAGATTTAGCTTGAAAGTACTTAGCACCTATTTAAATTCCACTTCACATGCTTGCACTAAGTAATTGCTCAGAGTTCATCTTGGAAAGGAGATAATACAGACAAAGCAAACAAAATATATCATAGTCTACAAATCCATGAATGTGCCGGAGCTCGAACAGAGCACAAAAGAGAAAGGAGCTTTAAGCCATGAAGACAAAATGTACCCCACCAAGTTGGATTTTTGAGAGCTTTGACATCCTGACTTTTAACAAATGTAATTTATTTTATTAGGACGGATTTTTGGTGACACTGAAGTGAGAGCACAAGCCCAAAAACCTAGTGAGCTTTATAAGTGGACAGGAAAATAAAGCTACTGAGAAATTTAAATTAGCAATCAATACATCTGTAACACTTAGAGGACAAGAGGAGGTGGTCTACAAGGCTTTATGAGGAATGATAAACCGGAGTGTTACACAGAAGCATGGAAAGTTTCTGTTGTTCCCCTTCAAAAGAGCCCTGTAAAACTGGAGGAGCATCCACATGGCATTTGTACTGATACAATGAGTCTGTCTGAACTCACTAATGTTACAGAAATTACAAAAGAGCATTTAGACATCTTATCAGTTCTCATGGTTACCACAGGACAGAGTAACAGAATCACAGAGTTCGGAAGAGACCATGAAAGTTGTCTATCTAGTCCAACCCAGCACCACCATAATCACCTCTAAACCATATCCCCATGTGCCACATCCAGACACCTCCTAAACACTTCCAGAGGTGGTGACTCCACCACCTCCCTGGGCAACACATTCCAATGCTTACCTCTTCTGATTTTTTTCTAGTACTTAAACTGAACCTCCCTTGGCACAACTTAAGGCTATTTCGTCTCATCCTTTTACTTGAGGCATCCTTTCGCAAGAGACCTCGAAATTCAACCCTATGTGTTTTTATTAATACATATATCTAAAGATAGGAAGAGATAGAGACTCCCAACATTGCTCCTGGTAATTTCCAGTGATTATCTTTATTATAAAAATACATGTCTATTTTCAGTTTGGATTTGTCTGGCTTTATCTTTCTGTCATCAGTACCAATTAAGTCTTCCTGTGATGAAGGAAAACCCCTAGGGCATTTACTGTTTGTTTTCTTTCCGTGGAGATATTTCCACAGCGTATCACACTCACCTCTGACTAGTTTATTCAACAGAAGAGAGCAATGGACTCTCAAAGTTTCTCCATTTTTTCTATAGCTGAAGTTTCCACAGCATCCAGACCATTGCTACGACTTCTCTGCTTTCTTGTCAATTTTGAAAATATTTTAAATTAGGGAAGCTGAAATTGAATGAATTATCCTCAACCAGTTTTCACCAGTGATTCTTGCAGGAGTGAAGTCTCTGTTCTTCCACACACTTTCACACCCACCTAATGACTGTGTCAGCTTTGTCTGCCACCTGAACCAGATGGAGAGATCATGTCTCGAAGATGGAATTTCATATTTGAGCTGCATCTAGATGGGATGGAGTTAACTTCCTTCACAGCAGCAGGGAGTCACTGGGTGGCTGTGGGGTCACTAATGTGGGGTCCATCCATGGAAATATTTGAGAAAACATTTTGTGATAAAAATAAGCAATAAACAGCTGTTTTGAAATGCTATTGAAATGAAATGGCTGGCTGTGTGAAACCTTAAGTGCTCATCCCAAATCGATGTCTCCATAACATTGTGCTGGTAAACTCTATTGTGTCACCCCTTTTTATTGCATTGACTGGACCACTGAAGAGTTTCTTGTATAACTGATCTATACACTTCAAATCTTCCCTGTTAAATTTGATCCTGACAGGGGAGAATTAATCATTCCAGGGCTTCAAACAGTGTATATCTGGGAGAAGGTGTCTGATATTAATTAACCCAGCAAATGAAAAAAATCCAGTGCATGTAACTTGAATTTAAGCTAGGGGGAACATACAATATTTAACCTTTGGAATGAGTGTGACATGCAGAAGACTCTCAGCTCCCAAAGTCTTAAAGCTACTGCTGTGTTTATTTCAAAAATGTATGATATGGACCAGAAGTGGCACCTGAACAATCCAACCTGCTCAGAGACTGCCTTGGATGGTCCTGTTTCCTAAATATGGGATAAATTGGTGGGAGCTGCTTACTCTAGACGAGTATGCCAGAATGACCCCTCCATCATGTGGAGGGCACTCTGAACCTCATGACATGCACCTCTGTCTCACTGAGAGGTTGATGTGGGGGAATCCAGCTGTATTCATGGAAGAAGTTACCTGGGAAAAAAACTTGAATAATTTCCTCTTGAGGTGGAAGTTTGTTTCCAGTCTGCATCATTACTAGGGGTCATTTAAACCCAAGAAACAGGCAGTGAGCATGAAAGGGATGCAAAAGATGGACAGCTGAACTACAGGAAATGTCATATCTACAAAGCCTGCCCAGCCAGCTCTGTACGATTCCCTTCTCCTGGAATAATGTTTGTGATTTCTTTGTTCAGAAAATGATAGGTATCTTTGGCCTAGTTGAGGCTCAAGTTGTACAGCTCAGTGCAGAAATTTGGGCTGATATTCTCTGGCTAGTGCTGTGCAGTGTTATGTTTAGGACTGGTTTTAAAACTGATGAATCAACTGAAGGAAGACTAAGAGAAGAAACACATCCAGCTTCATTCTGCCACAGTGATGAGATGACTCTAGTAAGCTTTCCAAGGCTCCAAAGATTACAGGGAGAAAGTATCCTTACTAAAGGTGACTTATTTGGGCATGATTAAAAGCAAGGGGATATACTGAAGCAAATGGAAGATATTTCCCATCCTGCCATGAAGGTGTGTCAAGTAGCAACTTACACCTCAATGAAGAGAGTAGGAACTCCACTGCTGTGGTCTTGCTGGTCTTGGTCTGGCAAAAGACTGGAAATCCCCTGAGAACCTTCTTCTCCAAGTACTGCCATCAGGACTCTTCCCCTGTCCCAAATCTATCCTCCCTGCTGCTTGCCATGGTGGCAGGAATACACTTTCCCAGAG
Organism: Cettia cetti; assembly: GCA_013401135.1. NCBI lineage: Eukaryota > Metazoa > Chordata > Aves > Passeriformes > Sylviidae > Cettia > Cettia cetti. The sequence continues at coordinate 5,496 of VZUI01097893.1, read as the reverse complement.
ACCATGCTCTGTTTGCTCCCAGCTGGTGAGTGGGGTCCCTCTTCAGTCACCCTTGCACATGTGCACTTCATTGTACTAAATCTATGTAACTGTGCTGGCTTGATTTATGAGGGCTGCATTTCTTCCAGTGATCCCTGCTGGTACAGGACTCACTACTTCCCTTTTATGTGTCTGTGTCAGAGGGCAACTGGCAACCAGCTGTTGGAAACTGATGTAAAAAAAACCACCCAACACAACAAAACCCTTTATTATCATTGTGATATTATTTCAAGTCCAGGTACCTGCCTATAGTCTCTGTAAGCAGGGCAATGGAGACTGTGGCTGCAGGCTGACTTTATCACTGCTGTGAAGAAATTAAAATGATATCACCGGATTTCCAACTTGGACAAGTGACTGGGGTTGGTGAACCAAAACACATCCCCACTACAAAATAAAACTTTTTCAGACTGAGGATGTGTTTTCTCAGTCTTTATACTCAGAGACTGCATGACATACATATTTCCTCCTCCTAGGTGTCAGTTAATAAAAGGATATCAAAAGCTCAATAAAAATAATTATAATAATAGCATCTTTTTTAAGGGAATCTCATCTCATATATCAAATCCATTCAATCTATTGTGCTGCTGTACATTGTGCAGATACAGCAGGGCTGGAGAGAGGAGGGTGGTGCTCCACAAGCTCTCTGCCTTCTTCCCTTGCCAGGCAAACACAAAGGTTCTGACACTCCTTAGCTGGCTCTGTTTTCTTTGTGTGCATCCATCCCAGGGGTGGCTTCCCAGTTCAAAGAGTCTCAATTTCCAGCTGTTCCAGGATTACTGGGGTGACTGGCCCAGGATGCACAGTGACACACAGCAAATGGTCCAGGCATTACGGGAATGTATTGGAGAGAAGTGGCCAAAATCATCAGTTTGAATGTTCTGGCATTGTACAGAAATGTGTATTTACAAAGCCACACATGGTGTTTGCAGAACACCTTTCAGTCTACTTTGCAAAGTGAAAAGCATTTATAATTGCAGCATCCATCCTCTTGAACGTGTGTGTCCCTTCCTCAAGACCTGCTGAACCTTAAGGACAGTATCAAGGAAATCTGAGGGAAGTTGATTGGCTCTGAGATAATTCCTTAAAATTTTATGTAAATGGACAGCTGAAGAATGGAGAAAGGGACGTGTGAGTGTTTTCAGTAATTGAAAGGCATAGGAAGGAGCTGGAAATATTGTGGTTAGATGGAGAGAATAGGGGAAGGTCTAGGAGAAGCCAGGACTGGAGGTACTGCCAAGGGAGCTGGCTTTTGGCAACTGCAGAATAAGAGAACTGTAGGAATGTAGGATACAAATCCATAGAAAACCAGGTTTGGCGAGTTGGACAGCTTACAGAATTCTGAAAAACTAGAATTCTGAAAAATTTGTTTGCTAAAAAAAAAGTAATTAAAAATCTGATGCTCTGATACTCTTTATCTCTCAGTGATGTGCACCAACTCTCAGTACACACACAACCACTCTTGTGAGGTGCTATGTCACTGTAGCACAAGTGAGATAAAACGAAGTGACAAATTCAAATTGAGTTGGGCTGGCAGGAATTACCCAGGTCCCTGGAAGATACAGGCAGGGGATATCACAAGCTTTTGTAGAGCCCAGCGAGGTAAATCATGCCGGGGCTGGACAAACACTCTGTTGTCTTTCTCCTGCTGTTATCTTCCCCACGGAGGGAAGGTGTCCCAACCAATGAGAAAGCCAAGCTCCTTCATACATCCCAGCACCCTGTGCCTCCCAAGCTGCTCCTGTCCCTCCCCCGTCACCTCCTCCTGCCTCTGCACATGCCAGGTGACAGCCTGTCTCAGGAAGGTATTTATTTTTGCATTATTGGTTCGCTTTGTTTTACCTCCTAAGTAAACCTTCCAGTATTTATGGCCTCGCCTCCGCACTTGTAGTATATATTAGCCTTTTATGCCTTCTCTGTCACCTGTTGAAATGAGAACTTGGGGTCCTCAGGCCTCTGCAGCCCTTCCCTTACATTAACTTAAATCACACCAGATGTGGGCCCTTACTGCAGAGGAAGACTAATTGATTTCGCCAGTCACAATATGCCTATTGTTTTTTAACACAAATAAACACTGTGGTGTGGGGGGCTTGGGGTTGATTTTTTTTGTTGTTGTTTTTCCTTTTTTTTTCTTTGCCACAAGTGCCAAAGGTTATTCAATTAAAGGACTCCAGAAAGTGTGACTAATAATCCACGGGCAGGGTATTTCTACAGTAAAAAAAAAAAAAAAAAAAAAAAAAAAAAAAAAAAAAAAAAAAAAAAAAAAGAAAAAAAGAGAAAAAAAAATAATCTCCATGCTACCCTGAGAACAGCAGCCTCACCAGGGCTGGCCATAACTGTGATGGATGGCTGGTGTGTGTAAGACGTTATTATTTGTTATGTGAGTGGGGGGACATGGCAGGCACATTGGGCAGTACACCTGCTGGGCTCCAAGAAGCAAGAACAGCTGTGTGCATTGATTTAGACGCTTGCTACTTGGGGCTCCAGGAACGAATCAAGCGACAGCTCATAAAAAAAGAGGTTTTTATGATTTTTTCCCCCTTCTTTCTGCAAACAAACGGCCACATCATATGTTTTCCTAACGCTGCTATAACTCAAAATTAAATCCCAGCCCAAGGTGTCAGGCTGGTACCATGTCAGAATTGTAACGGCTTATTTTAAAGGTCGTTATGGATGTACCAGGGAAACACTGGGGGTTTCTGCACAAAGGTGCCATTTCGTTTTGCTGGAGCTCAGGCACTTAAGGGCAATTAGCTCCACTGTTAAAAAATGAGCTGAGAGTGTTTTAACTGGTGATTTTATGCTAATAACAACTACTAATTCATATTGTTAAAAAAGAAACTACAGGCTGCCAAAGCAGTGTACTGTATGGCCCCAAAGCTTCCCCTTGTCCCTGGTGTTGCCCCCAGCAGAAGGTGTGAGACATGCTGAGGTGTCACAGGGTCAGCAAGCCTCTTCCAGAGCACAGGAGACCAAAGCCTAAGCACACACCCTGCAGCAGGGACACCCAGGACCCTTATCTCCATCCTGCCTCCCTGCACACCTCTGTGGAACTACAGAGCTGTAGTTACTCCTGGGTCCTATCCCTCAGCACCAGAAAAATGCCACTGTCCTTCCAGAGCATCCTGCAAGGCTGCAGTCCAGGCTTTGCTAGCCCTTGCTCTCCGGTTCTCACACACCAGGGTGCCTGAGAAAGCACGGCTGCTGTGCCCTCCACATCTGCAGTGCCACGAGCAGCTGGGGGCAGATGAGGTGCCACCAAAAAGATCTCAACTGCTGCCTTTTGAGGAGCCAGCTCCAAGAGCTTTTCTCTAGACTGTGCTGGCACTGCTTGGAAGCAAAGATGAAACCTCACTGTAAAAGGTGTGTCTGAACTGAGCACGTACAGCTCTGACACACAGAGAGAAAAGATCTGTATGAGCACTCTGTACACAGGTGCTGTTCAGGAAAAAAGCCTGCTTTAAATGCTGCCCTAACATCCATTTCTCCAAGTGGGTACAGAAGAAATCAACAGAGAAGAGCAGCTCCTGTTCCTTGCTCTTTTGATGTTCCTTTTCCCTCCTTAAATCTGTTACTGATGCAAAAGATCCCAGCCCTAAAATCACAATTTTTTCTCACTGCATTATGCTTGTGATAAAGAACTAACATTTGGCCACTTGTGCAAAAGCATGTACAACAAATAGGCATAAACACTTAAACAAGGAGAATCTTATAGGAAGACAAGGCTGCTTGGCTGGGTTATCCAAGAAAATGCAATTGGTTTTGCTTTTCCCTAAGAGGAAAGGAGATGATTAGCTTTCAGAATTGGTAGAAAGTTGATCTATTTCTACTAACTGACAAGCAACATGGTGCAAAGCCATAAAAATTATAAAAATGAAATTAATCTGAACATTGTAATATTATCCTGTCTTTCAGACTTTCAGACTTGCCTTTCACTTATGAGAATAACAGCAGTAAAAAAAGAAAAAAGGTCTTTGCAAACATGAATTTGCACTATGGGAGCTATTTGTGAAGCTTCTTCTCTGGCCCGCTTCTCAGCTTTGACATAACAGCCAGCAGATAGAAAATTTAAAAAAGAATAGGAATAGAATAGAAAGCACTCTAACAAATGGAAAACTTTATCATTTTCAGAATGAGATTCTGAAAACAAAGCCATAGACAAGGATGTGTAAGCCACAGCAGACACAGAGCAGCAAAAAGCTTCAGAGACCTTTGCAAGCAGCAGAGAAACCTTTGCCTCTCCTCTTTGTTCTAGCTTGACATAGTCTTAGGTCTTTAACTGTACAATTTCCATGGTCAGCAGACCTCCTTGGGAGCCTTGGCTCTGCTCTGTGTCTTCTCTATATCTTCTCCATCCTGACAGAAGACAGATCTCAGGCTCCCCTTATCTTTTGCTGAAAACATAAAATATTGAGCTGTTCACAGTAAAACAAAACAAAACAAAAACCCCAAAACCAAACAAACAAAAAACCCCAAGCAAACAAACAAGCAAACAAAAAAAAAACAAACAAACAAACAAAAAAAAAAAACCAAAAAAAAAACAAGTCCAGGAGAAAATTTCAGTTTTCTGTATTAAAGGTTGGATGAAATATATTCTGAGTCCACAGACTGGATGGAGAAAATTCTTGGCTGTGAGGCCAGAGCTGAGGTCCATCTAGCCCTCAGCAAAGCTGATATTGTAGCTGTTTTCTGGCAGTGGCAACAGGATATGCAATTTTGAGGATAGACACAAACCTAACCACTACCTGAGGTCCTCAGGACACACCATCATTAAATTAAGGATGCTAATGAGTACATCCTTTTCCCTGTTAGTCCATTTGATGGGCTCACTATCCACAAAATTGCTTAAATCCTGAGTTCTGTCTCTCCCTACAACCTCCGGTGGCAACGCATGCCAGAAGTTTGCATTCATTGTGCTAAAAACTTATGTACTTTCATTTGTTTTAAAACTGTGTGCTATCAGTTTCATCATATCCCCCTGTAATTTTTACAGTAACAGTTCTGAATTCATCTTATCTACCACTGATATGATTTAGTGGGGCTCTGAGCAACAGAAAATACCACAACAGCTTTCATGGAAATACAAAAATATACCAGGTTACCTTTTAGAAACAGATTTCAAATGAAGGTCAAGGGTGAAGGGTGAAGGGTGAAGGGATGGGATGGGATGTATTTGACTGAAGGTAGAACCTCGGAGGGACATTAAGCCACAAGAGAAGGTGATACATGTTCTAATCTTTGGGGCTCAGAAATCTCTTTTTCCTTCAAACAGTACAATAGTCATTGTACCCTGGCACAATATATCCCTTGCTGCATTGTAAATAAGCAAAACCACTGTGGAGCAAAACCTCAACTGGTAAAAAATGCCATAACTTCACTGTTGTGAAAGAAAGAAAGAAAGAAAGAAAGAAAGAAAGAAAGAAAGAAAGAAAGAAAGAAAGAAAGAAAGAAAGAAAGAAA
>VZUI01097885.1:0-31093 GCA_013401135.1 Cettia cetti | reverse complement strand
GTCCCAAACCCCGGATTATATCCAGGTGGGAATGCTTGGCTCCTCCCCCTGGGTGGAGCATCTCACAATGGGCTGATATCATTCTATGAGTCATGTAATGGGTCCTTGATGGCCCATTAAACAGAGATAGCTCCTGGGGGAGTTGAGTCAATGGGCAAGGCATTGATGAGCCATTAGCAGCAGATAAGGGAAACACTGCCCCACCTGGTTTCAACAGCTCATGAAGATGGTGATAGAATACATACTTTGGGCACATATTACATTTTAGCCTAGGACAACGCTGCTTCATAACAGAACTGTTAGTTAAAACCTGTCCTAAGATCGGTCTTTGTTGACCAAACATTCCAGGACATTATCAGAAAACAGTATGGATATTCTATACTGAGAGAATATAATGCAGAAAATGAGCAGAAGCTTACAAAGGACACCACTGCAGCCTTTCCAACTAGAGTCATAATTTAAATGCATAAAGGTCCATTTCTTGTTCACAATTCAGTAAGACCATCCCACATTTCTTTCTTGAAAAGGAAATACATCCTAGGTAAATATTCAATCCTGATATGTCTGTATGAATAATGAACCATTAAAAAACAGAAATGCTTCTGTTTAATAAAATCTTGAAATTGTCTTGATATGACAGAAATTTGCTATAAAAGTTATATGCTTTCCAAAAAATTTACCTCAAATTTAAGTCTATTAGAAAGCAGAAAAATAAAATGGATGGATGAAAGACAGAAAGAGGCAGTCACTAAAGCTCTAGCAGGCACACTTCCTCAAATTTGTTTTATAAATATCCCAGTGTTTCTAATGCCTTTGCTTAGGGGGAGGGGGAAAAAAAATCACTAGTCCTGGCTTTATTAAATTTACCCTCAATTTAGGCTACTGATTTTGTTTATTTCTTTGGGCACTCAAGTTAACAATAAAGCCTAGGTGCTGCATTTAATGAAGATTTGTAAGATACTGAAACAAATCCCCAGTAAACAGAGATTCACAGCAATGTTTAGCTCCAAAGCAGTGTAGCTGTTTACATAGCATGTTTACAATGCAGGAGGCACTACAGTGAAAAACTAAAGATCTAAGGAGTCACTCAGTATGAATATTCATATGAAAGATGTAGATGCCAGATTCAGGTACAGCTCTGAAAAAAGGTATAAACACCCAACAGATTTTGGTGACAATTGTAGACTATACTACCCTTCACATCCCTCTCCTGCAGTATTTGAAGATGCTTAAATAGCCTAGTATGATTTTTTGTTATTTTCAGCCATACTGAGCATTTATTTACCTTATTTTAAAGATATTCACTTTGAAAACCAAAATTAATATGTGTATCCTCAGACAGCCTGTAAAAACAGCCAAGGACAGTGCAAAAACCATTTTAAACTTTCAGTCCTTGATGTGGTCTTGAAGAGCAAAGCTGAGATGAAACATGGCCAAACATTTATCTCAAATACTGCAGACAATGTGTCAATGAAGGACTTCCAGTTCTATTTTCTTATGAGTAACACTTCGCAAAATTGTGTTTTAGCCAGGTGCTTTTTGAGGCAGTTTGAGGAGTAAAGTTCTTCTTAAAGATCCAAATCTGAGATGCGGCATCTCTTTTTCTCTGCTTGTATGGAAGTGAAAGTTGTAACTGATAGAAGAGCAGAATAACCAAAATAACTTCACTTTTGGAGAAGTGACGAGATTCAACTAAAAAAGAAGCTTTTTCATTATGATTAATTATTATTTTTCATTTTCATATGATAATCACAGCAAAGCTAGAACATACATCTTTAAGCAAAATTATTACCTCAGAGTTAGCCTGCTCTGCCTGCAAGTGCTTGCACTCATCTTTCAGCTTTTCGGATTCTCTTTCACGTTCCAGGGTCATTTTATCCATCAGTGTTTGAACTTGGACCAGCTCTTTTTTCAGGACAGCCACATCTTCCACACCAGGCCTTTGTAGCTGAAAAATTGTGAGCAGTGAGCAACATCACATTGATAGACATGCTTCCAGTGTCAATGTTATTTCTAAAAATCTATTAAATCATCAATTTATAGACAAGGACACATATTCAGTAATCTAACTAGGTTAAAAAAAAAGAGAGATAAAAAACCTCCCCTAGAAACCCCAAAAACCACAGAGAAGTGCTTATAATTCCCAAAGAAAACAGGATTTAAGGGCTAGTTTTTAGTTTATGTCTGCTAAGTTTTGAACTTGCTGATTGATTTCAACCAAATCTAACAAATGGAAAATTGTCTCAAAGATTTAATTTTTGTAACTTTTATGTAGGTAGATGGCTAGATACAGGATACTGCCCCTGTCTTCCAGAATTATTTCAGAAAATCACCACAGACACAACAAAAGGGCAGCTGAAGGCAGTGTCTTGAAGATACTATCAGATATGGCTCATACCAAACCCACAGGTAAAATCTGCTGGTAACTCCATCTCAAGCACCTTAACATCCCTCAGCATGAAACAGTATGGAGGGAAAGGAGAGGCATAGCAACCAGGAACACTAAAGAAAGTAGAGAAAAGGAGTGTTGGCATCTTTAGAAGAGAAAAGGAACAGAAAAAAGATAAGGAAAAGGGAAGACAAAAAACAACTGAACAGGGAGGAATGGATAGGTCCAGTAACTGGGCAAGGCCAATAGGCCTGTAGTCAGCTACACGGAAGAAGGGGGATAAACAAGTCCTGCTTTCCTCCATAGTCTAAGCAGTAGCTGAGTGGAAGAAACTAGTAAATTCCCTGCACTACTGCTTTAAAAGTGGCCCAGCTTGCTGAGTCATTGGGATTGCTCCCTGGAGCCGTGGCTGAATATAAAACTCATCAGGAGCCAAAATCCTGGAATACACACACATTGGTAGTATCAGCCAAACGCAAGAAGAACAAGATTAACGTAGGCATGATGACGACAGCTGCCAGTTTTTCAGCCACCATGTCACAAAATACCTCTCTGAGCACTTCTTAAAAAATCCAGCTGCCCAAGGGCAGTCAGAGCATAACATCTCATGGAAAAAGAGTGGCCTAAAGATAGCTGTGGAAGTCAGCAATGGCATGCTCCAAGTTCAGGTCTGCAGCACATCTATATGCATAATGTACTGCAAAAATGCTGAAGGGTAGAGCACAAACCAAGAAGACTATAACATAATGCAGGGTGAATTTTAATATATGTCAGAAACAACATGTAATTTCTCACTGGAAAAACACTGAAAATGCAGATCAAAAACAATGGTACTCTGAATTTTTTCAGCCCACAAGCAGACATCTTTAAGTTCAACAGAGTTTGACTGCTTAAAAACTGTGTTTGCAAGCATTTAAATAAACCTCTCCCTTGATTTGAAAACAACAAAAACATTAATGTGATGTGAATACCAGCTCTGTCTTTAAGTCTTCTACTGTACTTCTCTCTTTCTGCAGTTCTTGTTTCAGGTTCATCACTTTCTGTTCTGCACCTTCCCGAAGGCTGATTTCTTCATCATACTTTGATTTAAGATCTAATAAGGAAGAAGTTGAATAAATGATCCCTTTCACAAATTGCACAAGTAAAGAAGAGAATCTGATCTCATGCTAATACACTTACCCACAATTTCAGTGGCCAGTTGTGCCGCTTTTTGCTCAAATAAGTCTTTCATTTGCTTAATGTTAAAATTTTCTACTTGGATTTCTTCTAGTTGCCGTTCTAATGATTCTATTTCCATAAAAAGAACAGAATTACTTTCTAGAAGAACTAGGACAACACAGTTCCTCATGCCCATAATTAACCACAAGAGATGAATACATAATCCAAAATCCCTTACATCCAATCATCTTAGCAAAGTGAACAACTTTACTAAAGTCAATTATCTGCAAACATGATGTCACTGTCACTAGTTGAGTACTCTGCAGGATTAAGTACATATTGGTTTTCACTGGTCACAAATAGCCTTTCAGATCACTGCAACATGATGCTGAATTCCAAGCCCTGAACTGTAATTAAAAGCTTTAATCAATATCAGTCAGATACTTTATTTACAAATAGGGAAAATTTTATTCTATGTGTGCCTCATGGACAAAAACAGAGCAAAAATTATGGGTCTTCAAAACAAACAAAAAAAAGAGTTCACTCTTTTCTTTGCTAGTGACAAGCAAAGAAAAACACTAATAAAACCATCACTGAAAAATGCTATCGTTTATATAGAATAGTGCTATAGTATATATCTGACTGCTTGAATATATTAAATGATCAAAAAAGTATTCAAAATGACTTGTAAGAACTCCTTTCAGATTCAGAAGAACTCCTGTTTTGCGTCTAAAAATTTCAAACCCTAAGCCCCTGGAACATTTCCCCAGACTATTGCTTAACATAACTAGCTCTTAATAGATCTTGCAATGAACTTTTTTTGCCAGTAATTGTAACAGTACAGCTTTCTAGCTCTTTAATTTACGAAAAGTGCTAATTTACCTAAAAGCTAAACCAAAATAAATTCCAAAGTAGTGAAGAAATTAATATAATAAAATGTTAGCCACCTGTACACGTAGCTGTTGTCAATCCATCAGATTTAGAATCCTTAAGAAAACAGAATAAATGCACCATTAGACAGCAGGAATAAAAACTACTACTTCCAAAGTTCATCCATTTTTTGGAAAAGACATGGAAATAAAGCTCTGTGCTCAAGCTCTGTGCTCAAATACTGCACAGCAGTATAAAACCACCTGAATTCAAAGTTATATATGGAAGACTGGAAAAGGCCAAAATTACTTTTCATTTCATGTATCACTACACTATTAAGGTTTCAATTGATAAGGCTCCAGTAAGAATCCCCTCCCCCTCCCTTTCCTCAATATAAAAATATGTCCTAAAAACAGAGGTTACAGACATCAAGAAGTACATCCTGAGAGGGAGTTTTGTCAGAAAGCAATTTTTGAGGTTTGTAACTATCCCGCATCTAAGCGGCTCAACATAATAAAAAAAGCAAGAGCTTCCTTTAGGGCACAACACACCATCATTTGCCTTGCATTATTCTTTGAGCTCAGCTGGATACCTATGAAATACCACAGCTGTTTTCCAAAAGTTCTTACAAGAAAGACTCCACGGCCTTTTTTCATAAAAGATGAAACACCACATTCAATTTACTTTCCTTAATAAGCTGAATTCTGAATAAGCTCAACAGAAGGAGAAGTCTGAACTGAACTTGTAGTGAGTAGTATGGAAGAATCGTTATCTATTCTGACTTTGTTCTTTACATGTATATATAAGTTACTTTGTGGAGAGATAACTAGCTTTGTTTTCAAGAACATGTCAATATTTAAATTACAGAACTAACTAAATCAGGCCACGTGCCTTACAAAAAAAGGTTTTAATCTTCAATGTCAATGCTGACGATAAACCTGCTTCAAGTATTTTAAAGCAATTACTTGCTGCCGCTGCCCCTGCAATTTCTCTAGTTCTTTCTTCAGCTCTTCTGAATACCATCTCTCCTCCTGAGGGGGAAAATGATAACAAAAAACAAACAAAACAAAACAAACAAAAAAAAGGAGATGGGGAGAAAGACTATAAATTTGGTTGCTTAAGACAGTGGAACACTTCATTTTGAAACAAATAACCAAGCGCAAGTAAAATACATTTCCAACCTTCAGTGAAGCTTGCAAGTCTTGGACTTCTTGTCGTAGCAGTGATACTTCATCTCTGAATAAATATATCCACAGAGTGGAGAAAATGAATACACAGTGGTTATATTTTGTCAATTACATACAAGTTGTAAAATGTGTTAAGTAACTGGACTGATAGCTACATAAATAGCTATAGACTGATTGTACTACATAAATATAACTTACATAATTATAAATATTTATTTTTAGATTCTTTTAAAACTTGGAACAAACCAGATTAATATCACTTTGCACATCACTTGAAAAACGCTAAACATATTAAATGGATAAGAAACAGTCTAATGAAAACAGAATGTAAATCTAAATCAGTGATCAGCTCAACTACATGAGTTCAGAATTATAAAGCTATGTATTGGAACATTTAACTGGTTTGCACGCCTTTGTACAAAAAGGACAAGTTTCTTCTCCTTCACTTCCCATATCATGTAAAGGAACACTGCTAATGCTATCTTACTCCTGAAATATGCAGTTACATAATTTTTCATCCACACAGCAATTCGGTATGCTCCAAAGACATCCTCACTTAATGGTCTGAATATTTAAAGCCTTAGAATTTTAAATTCTCAGATTTCATTCTTAAGCCTCCAGCCACATAAGAATACAAGATCCAAGTGTTAGTAATTGATTCACACAGCACCCTCCAAAATCACAGGTCTCTTTACAGAGTTGCACAGCTATACACACAAGGATAATGTTGCATTACTGAGATACAGCCACTACAAATCAAGAATACATAGGTGATTAAAATAATGCAAAAATACTCTTTCTTATTGTTTGTACAGTGGCAACACTAAGGGTTAAACAGAATATATACGTGAGGGCACCACTGCCAAGCAAATCCTCTCAGTTCTGATACCATACAATTTTATTGCTGCTGGTGTGAATTATCCCCTCCTCCACAGATATTCTTTCAAATTATCTCATACTTAGGAGAAAAGACATCACCAAAGCAAGTTATTCCTTAGCTAAACTGGTGAGGAATAGATTCAATCTATATTAGCATATTAACATCAGGCCAGGGTCATCAAGTAGCAAGTGAAACATGCATTTGAACCAGTGGAGCAAGAACTCCAAGGTGGACCAATTTTAACGACAAAACAAACATGGGATATTGGGAGATCTACTTTTTTCAGAGGAAAATTTTATTATGTACACATTATTCTGCCTGTGTGATACATTTACTGGAGATTTGAAAATAGAACTTACTGAGGCACGTGTAGCTGCATTCCAAAACCTGTACATTTGTTGTGGCTGGAGAAGAGGGAGCCACTTTCTCATCAGTACAAGTAAGTAAACGAGCTAAGATTCAGATCTAAGATTATAAATAAAAAGTAGGTGGAACTGTTAACTGTACTGAAGTTGGGCTGAACATATACCAAACCTGCAATACTAAAGCATTTAAGATGCTCTGACCTTCACAATAGATTGAAGGGTTTGAGTTGTACAAAGCTAGTCTGTAGTAGAGGGGAAGGTGGAGGGGAGGAAAAAGGAATGAGTTTGTAATGTAAGGAGCCTTCTACAGTAGTTGCCTTGATATCCCCAACAAAATTTTCCTTGACCATTTTAAAATGAAACCTAAATTTACTTTAACCAGTGGAAAATGCATGGGGGGGAGTTAGTGTAAGGGATCACTACAGGCACCCTAACTTTGCTTTTCCTCCTGTCATCCTAATGCTCACCAAATCTCCTTTTCTGCTAGTACTGTGACAATCCCTTCCTCAGCACATCTGAGCCTATCATGTGGAAAATCCTTAGTGCCTTTTCATTATGGTCCACTCGGTTTCCCACTTGTAATTCCAGTGCCTCCACCCTAGTACTGAGTACTAATAGCCCTGCTGAATCACCCTGGGGAGAGTTACATGATTTACTCTTGCTCTTGGAACTTATTCATCATAGTTTACTGGGGAGTGGGAAGAAGAGGAAACTGTGTAATTCCCAGTACTTAACTTTTCCTATTGACTTCATATGGAATTTCATCTCCCAGTCTTGGTCCTAAGAATTATACATAAGCTTTACACATGTAGAGCAAGTGGAGTGGCTTCCTGCTGCAGGCTGCAATATTTCCTTAATATGAAATTCCAAGGCTTGTAAAAATATATTTATGTTGAATGAGAGTTTTCTCAAGCAACCACACAAATGAGTAGAATTAAAGAATGCCATACTAATAGGAAAATATAGCTCATGTGTTACACAATGGCTCTCACCAGACTCCCTTTATACCATCCCTGACCTTGTCCACATTTTCAAATATGTGAGAGAAAACAAAACTACTTGTCCTTAAACTGTCAAAACCAGGGAAAAAATAACTAAATTTTACCAGCCAATATCTGGCTGACTTTGGAAATTTGCTGGCAAACAAATAAGTATTTCATAAACTATATAAACAATACAGTTACGACCAATAATTCTCCCATCTGAATACTATTATCCTACATAAGTACTACTTGAGGTCTAAACTGAATTACTCCAAAAAGACTTAAATCAGGCATAAAAAGAAGAAACAGTCATTCTTGAATAAATGCCCAATATGTCTTCACTAGTACTCCACCACTTTATCCTGTATAAAGCCCCAATTTTGATTTCTTTCAAGGCAGCAGCTGAGAGAAAAGGTAGCTATCCACAAGGAAGGAGTCACCCAAGACCTCTGCTAATGCTGGCTCCTACTGGCTTGCCAGCTTGGCTCAGCACTGGGGAGATACAGATCTCATTGGGGTAACAACTGAAACATGTTATCTTCCACACTCTTTTCTCACCAAAGAGCCACCTTCTCTTGAGTTAGTTACATAAATATATCTATTTCTTTCAAAGTAATTATTTGTCATTTTGGGTTGCATTTCTGCTTGTGACAAAACATTTGAATTGTTCATTTCCCAGGATAAGCAGAAGCCCAGGGTCATGTGCTATGTATCTCTGTGCTGCTCACTCTGACTTTCCTGTGTACAAACCAGGGGAGTCTGGGGGAGTGTGACACAACAGCACCATGGACTGCTATTTACAACAGCAAAAAAAAAGCACTGAACAGAAAAAGAATTAGCAGGAAACAACAGGAAACCTATGGAAATCTTACCCGCAAGAAAAACGTTCCCAAAGCAACTCAGACTACTCAGTTAAACATTTCTAGAGAAAGTTGCACTTTCAGTTCCTGCTACATACTGCTGCTCTCTAAAATAAAACTACCTGATATTCTTTCTAGGGATGCATTTAACAAAACAGTTTTGACAAAAAAATTAAATAAACTAGTTAAGATTTCTGAAGATCAGCATGGAATTTCTGAAACACAGGAGAATTACTGGCAAACACAGAAACTTCTCAGATTTGCAAATAACTGGGTAATAAGGGAAGCTATTTAGGCAAATACTGATATTGTAATTACCCAGTAGGCACCCTAATTAACTAGGGACAAAATTGGGTTTCTTCTCTATCTTTAGGGTTGTCCTCTCCACTTTCAGATGATGATCTTTCAGCTCCATGTCAGAAATTAGGAGAAACCCATGTTTTTTCTGCCACACTTGTAAAAATCATTCTGGTCTGTAATGCAGAACTGTCTACTGAATCAGAAACAGGTGGCTTAATATCATAAACACATGAAACACATGTATCTGATTTTCACTTACTGTCAGATCAGTATCAGACAACATAAGTTACCAGCTGCCTTTTAATTCTAGCTGGAAATGGGACATGAACATTTAAATACTTCACTGCATAAGTTCAAATTAATAAAACTTCAATGTAACTAGAAGCAACTCAACACCAGCACAAAAGTACATGCACAAATGAGTACTGTTTCACCTTTCTGGTGACAGATGACCTTCTCCTCCATGAGTTGAATCAATGCCAGAATTATGAACTGCTTCATAGTGCTTGAACAGCTCCTCTGCTGATCCATGAGACTTCATACAGAGAGGACAAATAAAGCCCTATTACAAAAAAAAAAAAAAAAAAAAAAAAAAAAAAAAAAAAAAAAAAAAAAAACCATGAGCTACATTTCTTTTTCATCTTATTTTTATACAGAACTGTAAACTTTGTTTGCACATTTAAGAAGTAGTAAATGCAATTTTAAAGATTCATACTAATTCTTTCATGCTCTAATTTTGCAATTAAAGTTACAAAATGCCTGCAAAAAGGCATATTCCATTATTCAGTGAGGCTTTCTTCCCCAACAGCATTACACACTAGCAACAAAATTTTATTTAGCAAAATAAAAAGGGCTGTTCTGCAATTCCTCCTGCCCCCAACAAAACAATTTTCCCTACAACTTTTCATAAAATCACATTCCTATTCCAAAGAGAAGATAGCATCTGGAGTTTAGTCTTTAAAAAGGTGATATAAAGACTCACTCTAAAGCACAGCTATTAATAAATCAATTATCTCCATATTGAAACTATTGATTTTAGTATGGGCCAGACAACTAAGAATCACTTTTTACCTTTCATATAATTAATTGGTAAATGCCATTCAGATAAATACCACATCAAGAAAACCAGATCTCTGCAGCCTTAAGACTCAGAAATCATCCATTTTCTATCCAGCATGTATGCTACAAGCTTACCTGAGTGGAAATTTAGCAGATCAATGCCCTCGTTCAATCCATTAGTCCAAAAATGAAAACAGTAAGTGTTATTTTCCTCTTTACGTATCTCTCAACATTTGTGGAGCGTCCAAGTTGCCACTTACCACATCCACCTAATTTTTCACAGTTTATTACATCTTGTGTTGACTTCTGGACTTTACACAGGCTCCTCACATGGTTATCATGCCAACTCTGAGTCCAATTCCCATCTACACTTCAGCCCATAATGCAACACAGCAGCAACACGGAGACATTCCAGAGTAAGAGCTAAAAACCTCCTCTCACATTAAAAACTCCCTTTAATTCCAAGCAGTGCAAAAGGGACCTTGTATAAGTGGGGTACCTGTCCTTATTTTTTTAATGCCCCCTATTCCTTTAGTTCATTTCAAATATGCATTTTTACATTTATATGTTATCCTTAAGTTTCTTATGCCAACACAAACTGTAGTGTACTCCAACATTAAACCAAGGCTCTCCAGTATCCAAGATGAGAGCACTCCTCTAAATGAGATTATCACACTTCACCTAGCACAGGCTCACGTATGATCTATGAAGGACACATGAAGAGTTTTGACACTTTTCAGCTCTTAACTTTGCATTTGGATGCTAACAGACAAGGCACTTAAAATACTAGCACAAAGCGAACAGACTGAATGTGTATGTCGATAACGACAAATAGCACTCATTTATTAACTTGGCATCTGTAGTATTTTTTTCCATAAGTCACTAAGAATTCAACAACATTTACATGGTTTTAACCCAGGAAAACTACTGTGTTCAGCTACTCAAATGTAGCCCTGCAAAAAAGCCTAACATAGCCTTCCTAACTTCTATTACTTATTTAGTGTTTCAGAAATTAATTACTAAATACAGTCACTTGTCAAGTCCACCCATAACATATGGAAAGCTAGTTTTGTCACAACTAGACCAAACAAAACATTGCACTCCTTCCTAAGCAGGAAACAGGCATTTAGCCTAAACAACCATTTATTTATTTGCAGAATTGATCAGCATAGTTTCATTCCAGATTAAACCAAGCTAACCAATATATATGTACAGAAAATTTGTTCAGCTACTAGGTTCCCAGTAATTTTTATCTGATACAATTAGCATACGATGTCAGTGAGAGTCTCTCTGAGTGCAAGAACCAGAGGCAGTTTCCTGGCACACAGCAAATGGCAATAGGGTTGGCAATGGTATGGTTATAGGAGGTCACAAAATATGGGATTGGGGTTTTTCTGTATAAAGCTAGTAAGCTTTATTCAGAAAGCAGTCAGTTTTATACAATGACAGTGCAACAGCATCCTTTTGGGATGAAACTCTACTAAGCAGTTCTCAGTATTGTGTTTACTTTCCCAGGGATGGAAAGTTCTTCTGTTCATAGAGAAAAGCATATGTTCCTCATAGTTCCAGTACGCACATCTAGAAAGAATGAGTGTAGAAAATTACTCTGGTCGCTCCTTCCTTTTGCCCATTATCCCTTTTCATTTAAACAGCAAAATCTGTTTCTTTGCTAGGGTTGGGGTTTTTTGGTTTTTTTTTGGTTTTGTTTTTGTTTGGTTTGGTTTTGGTTTTGGTTTTTTTTGTGGCTTTATTGTGCTTGAGGGTTCATTCTGTGCAAATAGGAGCCTTAGAGAAGAAAAAAAAATAGATTACATGTGCAATTAGCCCAAGGGATAGCAATCATTCATCTCAATTATTGGACAAAGCCAGCCAAGATTTCCCAGGCAGGCAGGCAGGCACATTTGAACGCAAGGTCCACAAGGACAAGGAGCCAGAGGCAGAGCAGAGCTGCTGAGCAAAGTGAATGTGAGCCTGCAGGGTGGATGGGAGCTCTGGGGAGGCAGGAATACTGTCATTGGCAGAGGGGGGGAAACATGGACAAAACCTCCTCCTCTTCTTGTTAGAAACTGCCTTTCTCTCACACAAGCAGGGATAAAGAGTGCATCACTCACCAGTCCCAGGCTCTCCACCAGCACTGTCATGATCATGGCTAGCCTTTGTTTTGGGAGACCTGGCACTGTGGGAATCAGCTCTCACATGCACCCTTAATATAATGCAGCTTTTGCTAGAGGTCTTACACAGGCTGTAACAGAGTGAGCTGACACCCTTTGGCAACAAGGTGCCCTAGCCATGGGAAATGTCATCTTTCCTGTACAGAGGTGGGCAAGAACACCAGCTCCTACAGATGCGGAAACTACCACTCATCAGAGCCTCAAACTGCACAAACCCAGGAACCAGCTGCACCTCACAGACTCATAATATCCAATGCTGACCCTGATGTCAGCAGCACTAATTCAGTTCTCTTTAGAGTAGGAAAATCAGAATCATCAGGATCTTCCTGGCAGCAGGCAGTAACAGGCAGAAGTGTTTAAGTTTCTGGGATCTGTAACTATCAGCCCCTGTGAGAATCTTGTTTGGGAAACTGGGTTGTTGGATCACTAATTTTATCTCTAAAAAAAAAAAAATTAAATGAAATACAGACAAAAAATATCTCTCAGTATCATCTTGAGATGAACTTTGTAAATATGTTCAAAAGTATATTTTACTATTCTGAAGACAAACATGTAAGAAGAGGGAAAGAAACCTGACGGTCTGAGATGCTTAAATTTAGTAAAAATTTGTCAGTTTACAGGAATTTATATCAGGTCCATACAACATATTCCTACATTAGGTTTCATGAACATTTAAATTAACTCTTGGATAAAGAGGAGATTGAGTAGCTACAACCATGAGATGTAATACTGGTCCTCACAGCCTGGGGGAGGAGCTGAGGCATCCTTCCCGCTAAGCCTGCACCTGGATACCTTAACTAACACACTCCTTTACAGAAGAAGCAAGCATGAGAGTATCTTCTATTTTGATCGGTTTCCTTTTAACATGTACTTAGGGACTACTTTGCATAAAGCATAGCCACAGAGAAGTGAAAGGTATTTTACATTCTTCATTTATTAAAGCAAACACATCACTTACAGCCCCTTCAGAGATGCACTATAACTCGCTGATGTTTCTAATTGGGTTTTACCTTTCACTTCACAGGAGGAAAAGTGCCTAACAGAAGTTTAATGGTGACTACTTAGGTGTGTTTTTATATCTTCTCACCAAGAAATGACAATTTATTGAATTCAAAGATTTTTGCAAATGCCTGTCAGTTTCACAGAAAATAAAAAACAAACCACAACAACTGTTTTTTACCAGAAAGGAATTCTTGAGATCACCACAGAATTTCTGAAGCAATACACAGAAGGAACAGTAAAAAAAAAAAAAAAAAAAGCATTCAAACCAACCCCCAATATACGTGCACAAACAAGCAACTAGGAGACAGCACACAATTTAAAGCTCAAAATGGCCCCTGATCCAATAGTCCAGGTATTCCAATGAGAATGAGTGAGACTCTAAACCTCAATTTTCTGATCCCAAGAGAAACGTTCCTCTTTCAGGAGGCCCATGAGTCATGCCAAGCATCAAGCACCACCAGAGTACCATGCTGTTTGCAGTGAGACAGGCAGTGCAAAGACTGCAAAACACATGGGTTTCACCCACAGCAGAACAGAAACTGCTACACAGAAGTTTTGTAGGAAAGCACCTTGACTCAGCTTGAGTTATAATGCCAAATTTCACCAAAGATCTCAGACTCCGTGAAAGCAGCTGAAGTTTTTTACTTACCTTTCTCAAGATAGACTTACAAATAAGCCCAAAGAACAAAAAACTACTTTTCCTCTCTAATAGGTGAGATTTACTTTCAGGCTTGATAAAGTTAAGCTTCTCAGTGCTCTATCTCCTTAAAGCCATTCAAGGTAAATTATTCCTTTCTGCTAACATTAATATTTGTATGAATCATTAAGACAGCATTTTTTGGGAAGCATGCCAGGATACTGAACGCAACACTAGAAGGAAACTCTCACTACAAAAACTAGCGTGGGGTTTAGGGTTGTGCGCTAAAATAATTTAAAGAGCTATGAACTATTGGAGGAACTTTGGCTTTCAACATTGAAATACCATGCCCAGCAAAAGCAGGGCACAGACCCACAGGCAGACAAGTGCACAACCAGACCAACTGCAGGACACCACAGAGTCCTCCTAATCCTCACACAATTTTAAACTGGATGCAGGAATAGTTTATGTAACAGGAAAATAAATGTGTAGGACCATTTCTAGGTTTCTGTCTTCTTATTTTATTCTGTAGGTCTAGGGGTGATGGGGTTGGCTGTCTAAAAAAGTATTTCGAAAATTTCAGCCTTTTCACTGTCTTACTTTTAATGATTTATTTTCATCAGCTGAAGGCTCCAAACTGAGTTTTAAAAAAGCCCAACATTTACATGTAGATGTCTACTCCCCAATCACTTCCAATGCAGAGCTATTCAACACAGTTAATGGAGCAAGAAACTAGTCATATGACTGAACAAATGTGTATACCTTAGGTAAGGTTAGCATAACAACTCCCAGGGCTCCATCATCAGTAACTGGAGCCTGAGACACCTACACATAGATGCATCCAATCTCTCTTCTTCTGCCAACTGCTCTCCTTTTGCCCTGAGCTTTAATGAAATGGTCTGTTGGAGCTAATATGAATGAGTTAATGAGTGAGAGCACAGCTTACTTTACTCAAAGTTCCTTTTTCACAAATTAAAACTGGAGTTATCTGGCAGACAGATGATACCTCTTGAAGGACAGTCCCATGGGTAAAACAGTTTTTACAGGATGGAATTCAGATGTGCTCAGGTCCTTGGAATCCAAGAAATAAGGCACCTTATTTAAGTTTTAAAGTCACAGCCATAGCAATTCAGCTTCCTTAGCACCTTCTGGCAATATCTGATGATAGTGTAGTTAATCCCATTTTAATACTGCTTAGAATTGAATAAGCGGTCCCATTTAAGGTGCTATGATTGCTGCTGATCTAGAGCTGTGTGTGGTAGAGAGTTATATGGCACAAATAGCTTCATATAGCACAGAGCTTCATTTACTAATACAAACAAAGCTTCTGCAACATCTTGTATTTTTATTCCAGCACTTACATCATGAGTCAAGCTTAGAGAACCATGTAACTTCACTGCTTCACTGTTTTCTGTTCTTGGAAAATTTTTAAGAACTGTGCAAAACAAAACAAAGGGAAAAAAAAGAACCTCCACCCCACAGAATCATTTCAGGATAACCGACACTTTTACCACACGGAAAACATTCCTGACTATTCTACTATATACATCCTATAGGACAGCTTAGCCCAAACCAAAAACCAGGATACACTTTAACATGCTTGGCATTCACGTGTCTAGGCTTTAAGTTTAAATAGATTTGAGTATCTAAATTTCATCACTGACCTTCCAGAAACACCAGGCCAGCACCTCCAGCTACAGCCTGTTTCCAGTGAGCTGCATGAATAAAAACCCAATAGCAGTGATTGAAGCCCAGGGCTGTAACACCTACTGGCCATGACCTATGTTTGCCCATCTCTCAGAATCCAGATTACATTAGCAACTCTCACGCAGCTGTACTGGGACAATAAGCTGTATGCTGTGAATTAAATCCAGCATAGTTAGAAAATTGAAAGTAGGCTCACCATTCATGTTTCTTCCATTGCAGGTGAGCCTCCACAATTTTCCTCAACACAAGATACACATTTTCACCAGCATTCAAACAGTAAGCCCAAGCTAAAAGCCAGATAGTCTCCAGTTACACAGTGATTCAAAATCTGAAATATTTTACATGATGGAAGATCAGAAACTATATATTTAGGGCCAGTGAAGAGAAACAAAAGTGATATTTCAGAGCTGAAAGATGTATCAAGTAGCTTCTAGGTTGCACTTTCCAAATATGTATCAAAGCAATTAACTGACTCCTCAGGAAGTTCTCAGATTAAACAGTCTGCCTAGACAGCAACGGCAAGACTACATGACATAATAATTTCAGAAGCCTTACATATTGATTTAAAAAATCATGACTTATTTTAAGTTAAAGAATAAATAAATTAAGTCACTCCTTTTATATATTGCTAAAAAGAAAATACAGCTGACATTTTTCATGTCTTTCACCAGATAAAGCCCTTTCCTCTGTGTTTATGTAAACAGTGAGATGACAGTGGCTTTCTCAGATAACTTTCCTATTTAGTCATTAGAAAAGTAGGTTAAAAGGTCATGTTGAGTATAATTAAGACCTGCAGTCCATTTCGATTTTGCAAGTATTTATACTTCAGGACAAAGAGAGGAGAGGTACATTTATATAGTATTTTATACCAGAATGTAGAATCGATTTCTTCCTGGAAAAGAAGCTAGATTCTTCCTGAGAAGAATAGAACCAACATAATTTCTAGTTCAGTTCTCTTATGTTTTTACTGCTATTGATGAATAAGACTGAAATTGTGTCCCAACCTACAAGACAACAACTTTGTCTTGAATTAGAAATTCTAATCTGGAGGGGTTTCTATTTCTTAAAGAAAAGTCATATTCCATGGCCAAGTCAAATCAAATCAGTATCTCTAGTTCTTCATTCTCTTAATACTGTTCAGATGTTGAAGGAAGTTAACATACTAATGTAACTCAATCATTAAGTTTTGTTTGTGTGCAAAGCAGGCAAGTACTGTTGAGGTGAAAACAGGCACCACAACCTAATTTGAGAAGCAACTGAAAGAGAATAAAGTATCAGCTTTAAAGCACTGACATGATGTTCTGTGCTATAACAGTCTGCAGCATTTCAAAGGCATGCATAAAAACAGAAGATTCAATCAATTGCATCTACAATGAGAGACAAGTAGGAAAAAAGATAAAGAATGTGGTCTTTTTAAAGACTGACTTAAAAATCATCTGTTTTTGCACAACTACTATGCCAATTGACATTCTCTGCAATTCTGCTATGAAAAGCCTATTCAAAAAACATCAATGTCATATCTTGCTTTTATTAGCCAAGAAACACATTCTTACTAAATGTCTGGAAAATTATGACGACTAACCAAAAGAACTGTCTGAAAATTGTCTTAGATTTAGCCCAATGCTAGATAAGACAACAATATTAACAGCACTGTATGCTAAATGCTTCAGGGGTACCATTCAGTGGTTGCTTTGGACATCTCAGATAAAAACAGGACAGGAAGTCTCAAACTATGCCTCTATACTGACTCACTGTTTAGATGTTCTGAGCGTCCAACAGAGACTGTCAGGAAATGCAGGACACAGTTTAGAAGCACATCATTCCTTTCAAAAAAACATATCCCTTTCAAACAAAACAGAAGCCATCACACAGCTTTTGTTAGTGACACCACTGTATACATGGAAGTTGGGAAACAATGTTTGGGAGCTTGGCGATGTGTGTGACTTTCATACAGCATTTGTTTGGTAAATTGGCTAAACATGGACAGATATTTGGTGGTTATTCCTGCAGCTGAATAGGCCATTGTATTTTAAAGCAAGACTTCATCACAGCTTGGGAGGCAGGGTAAGTATTACACTGACATTTTCACCAGTTACCATATGTTTCAACCCCTAGTTTGAAAAAGAGGGATGCAGAGAGCTGTTCAAGAAGGTGGCTATAAATCAGGCTGTAGGTAAGTGTCAAGAAACCTTTCCTACAACAGGACACTGCAGGTGACTGAAAAACAAAGACCAACTCTCACTGCACAGAAGACAGAGAGGGAGGAAGAGCAAGGAGAACAGAGGGGTTCTTGCTAAAATTTTCATCAGCCAATAGGTGTATCAGTGCTTAAGGGGTAGCAAAGAAACTACAGGTAAAATCTAAAGCAAGGCACTAAGGCTTTTGTTTAACCAAGTAACAATTTTTCAGGCCTCACAAAGTGTAACCAAACACTGGCCTTACAATACCTCCTATCTCCTTGTTTAAGGAGAATTCACTAGCCAAAATCCTGAACTCACAAGGTTCTTCAGCACTGTTTCCAACAAAAGGCATTTGAACTTTTCCCAGTACAATGTACTATCCACAGTACTATATCCACAAGCAATACCACTAAACATTAACAGTTTTAAATAAGGCAAACTGAGACATGTTTCATATCTCTGCTACATAAGATGACATTTTATCATTGTTATAATGCTGTCCCAGAAAGGACAGAGAATGAGGTGTGACAGTCAGGCTGTGTTGCTGTTTCAATACGTTTGCTACAAATGTAAACTATTCTTTTCCATCCACAATCAGCTTGCATGTTGACTTCTCAGTAGTCAAACATTTTAAACTTTTCACACTAGTATTGACTATAGTTATTAACGGAATTCCCCACTTTTTCAACACTTCTGGGCATTCTCATATAATAAAAGATCAAACTGAAAAAAACCCCACACATATATTTGCTTTCTTTGTTTCTCACCTCTCAGAGATATTTACTGAACCACAGTATAAAGAAACACAGCTTTAGCAACAGGAAACAGAGAAAGCAAGAAACAAGTGAATTTATATTTCAAGTGCTACACTCAATACATAGGTTTATCAAGTCAAAAGCTGTAATCAGCTCTTGTCAAGTGAAAAGTACTGACCACGAAACTGACAAAAAGTCAGTGGAAAAACAAAAAGTCTAAGTGGGCAAGAACCCTGCAGCCAACTCCATAAAATATGCTAAGCACAACCAGCTTAAATAAAACAGTAACTTCTTCAGGTAATCCAACCACCTCCGATGATTCACATCCTACAATCTACTGACACCATCACATCAGGAATGCCACAGCTTATTCAAGTACAGCACTTGCATTGTGACCAGATAATAAAGGAAATAAGAAGTTGACTTGACCACAACAGAGCACCACTGCCAGCCTCTGCTTCAACAAGAGGCAGTGAGGAGTCCATCAAAAGCCATACTCTGAGGAGACCCCACACCAGTACAAGAGAGCAGCACAGGTCAGTCTTACCACAGATCCTTCTCATTTTAGCAGGTGGCACTTCACACTTGAAATGACATCTCAAGTTATCTCTAGAATAATCAAGGTATTGATCCCTTCCATCATTTTTGAGACCATCCAACAATTTGAAGTTTTCCCTTCAAAAATACAGTGCAAATGCACATCAAGTGTAAGGAAGGAAAAAAACACTACCTAGTAAATGTAACAACAAACCCAATAAAATCACATCACACACACACATCCTAGAATAAACACTTAAATTTCAAAACTCAACAAAAGTAACATTGGCAGAAACAACAAAAAACTTTACCTCTATACAAACCCATCTGGTGCACAGAGAGGTGCCTAACCCCCAAAGTCAAATCTATTCTCTCAAGGTTTGCAGCAAAAACAATCAGATAGCCTTGTGCAGCTGAAGGCTGTTAACTTCCAGAATCTAAATTCTTCTAGTTCTGGAGCATAAAACCATGCATTTTCTTTTAAGTGTCAAGTTTTACACTGCACAACAGGAAGAATTTAGAAATGCACTACAATTTACCTCTATTAACTGAAAAAGCCTCTGAATTTTCTTGGGGGCATAAAAAAATCCAGTAAGATTATCTACTAAAATTTGTTTTTCTAATTATTTTTATAATGTTGCTGCAACTCATAAGCTCTTAAACATGCTCAAAAAGAGAAGTTTCTGAGTTTTTTTATGTTGTCACCCTCTGTTCTCTTTTACCCAATGTATCTACCTTGCACTAGAAATCCACTTTTAAAAAACATTAGTTAATAAGAGCTCAAAACATTTCTTTTCACAAAGGATGTGCCAGATCCAACACCATGTTTATCATGATACTGAGTCTGATGTGAAGAAAATCAAATAAGGAAACAGTCTTATTTATAACAAAATCAAGCAAAAGCTAGTTAAAAAAGAAAGTATGTATCAGTGACTGCAAGTATATATCAGTTATAAATATCAGTAACTGCAAGTCTTCCAATACTGCAAATGTCTCATGTGACAGACAACTGCAAACCAGAAAACCAGACATGAATTAATTCTTCTGCTGAATGTATACTTTGGAATCGTGCATATGAGATCAAATTGTGTTTAAGCAAGGAATGAAAAGAAACAATTTAAATGGCCAACACCAGGAAGACAGGTAGTTCATTTAAAGCAGCCCATCACCAAAGCTATTTAAAAAAAAAAAAAAAAAAAAAAAAAAAAGACCCACACTAATAGCTGGAAGGTCACGAAGCTCCTGTCTTCCTTCTGTCCCAGTGTGCTCACTCAGGTAATGTTCAGACAGATCAGTGGGAGTTACACACACTTTCATACACAACGGACAGATGAAGCCCTGTGAAATGCATATTTGTTTTTAAGAAACTAATAAAGACAAAAAAAATGCAGATCTGGAATCAAAAATCTGAAATCTTATGCTGAAAGCTCTCTACAACCACCAAAAGCAAAGCCCGTTTTCCTTTCAGAGAGAGAACTTCTACAAACCATACAAACACCATAGAGAAAGCAAGAAGAATAGTTATTAAGGACATGAAAATAAATAAATCTAAAGCATGCCTTAAAAACTAGGACCATGCTCCATACTACTATGTGTTTTCCTTACACTCTTGGTGACCCCTTCATGTGACAGAGGAACAAGCTGCATAACAAATTGTGAATGGAGCATTACAAGGCATTATGTCACATCCACTGCAAGGTTTCCTACAGGTGTGTTCAGATGTTTCAGAGAAAGAGGGAGGAGTGGTGCAGTGAGATTGCAGAAATGCCTCTATAAATTAATAAGCAAGTTTGCAACAGCAGCAGGAGAGGCTGAGGCAAACCTGTCTAGTTAACTCAGTTACATTACACTAAGGAGAGCATCTCATCACTGGTAACCTCACTACAAGCATAGAATGTTTAGCAACCCTGTACTGCAGATAGCGTTGCACAAGGACCTAAGCTGCACAGGTAAGAGAGGCTCAAATGTTTCCTACTTGAGCAGAATGCACAGAGAATAAAAGATTTCATTATGGGTCTACCTGTGACCTGAAATGCTGACATGGTAACAGACAGGACAAGAGCAAATTTTTACCTCCTCTTGAGCAGTTTGAGCAGTCTGAATTCAGACTGTCCCACTTCTTCTGTTTCATACAATTCTCAAAAATCAGGATTTATTTCAACCAGGCTTGAAGAGAAAGGAAACATACAAAACTGCACAGATTTTATAATTATTTTCCATTTGAATCTTGCTACAATACAGATTAGAAAATCTAGCTAAGAAACTGGAGTGAAAACAAGTTAATTAATGGACTTCTGACTGCATAATACTTGAGAACCAGGAATATCATGATAAAACAAACAGCAAGCACTCTGCAGAGACCAACTATGGTGCTCCTGTAGAGGACCTCCAGGAGAAACAAGACCTCAGGCAAGCTGTAAGGGAAAAGGAAGGCTAATAGATTCGACTAGCTTTGCATGTGAGTCTAAAAACCCATCACTGGGTTCAAAACTCAGTTTCAAACAGACTTTGAAATTCTATATTAAGGACAATACCCAATGCAAGAAATGATGTCATTATAGACAACTAAAAGATACTTTTTTAATGTAATACATGGATACCAAGAGTGACAAGGCAGCCTTTGGTCTGACCCAGTTTCAACTCAGTAGAAAGAACAGCCAATGGGGCAATAGTGCAGGCACACCACCACACTGACAGCTCATCCCACATCAAAAAAATACTGCTCTATTAGTACTGAGGTACCTTATGGCACCCACAAGCTGTACAGTCAGCAATGTTGCACTCATGTTAACAGAACTGTATAATTTTAGCCAAGCTTTAGAAAGAAGTAATCATCTCATTGCATGTTTTAATGCCTTAATCAACTACAAAAGTAGTAAGATTTTAGTCTGCAATTTAAGAATATTTATTTGCTTCAGGGATTGTTAAACGCGCACACAAAACAGATTTGGACTCAAAAATGTGTGACGTGTAGAATACGCAGCAAAATATTAAGGAATGTATGATTACATTGACTACAATAAGGCTTCAAGAAAGAAGAAATAAGCAGATGCACAGACTGGATTTTAAATAGCACAGTGAAAGCTTCTCTTATCTTCTATCATATCACACACAGGAGTATTTGAATCATCACACACTTTATTCAGTGTAAGAAAGGGCGCTTTGCTCCCTTTAATGTTGTAATAGGGGTAATTAACCTCGCACTGTATTTGTATGGTAAGCTCAAAACATTTTCAAGATAGGTAATCAGGCTACATTAGCACAAACGAGCTTCAAAAACCAGTGAAGTCAGTTTGTATTTTTCAGAGTCGATGACAGACAACACTGTAAATACAAAGACATTGCAATATGGGATTGCAGCAAGAATAACAACTTATTCTGCTGATTAAGTATGGCATTCAGCACGTGAAACACTGATAGGATTTATACTCTAACACCAAATAAAACCCAATATATTTGATATTTCTCAAGGGAGAGGTTTCCAGTATATACTATAGCTTAGCAGAAGCAAGGTGAAACTGGAGTACAAGCATGATAAAATGTCAATCCTTGTTTTTTGCAGCTCTCATGAAAGATTTATTAACAAGAACTCGTAAGCTTACTTCTTTATGCTTTTAATTTTAATAATTCATCTCTAGAACTACAGGAAGCATTGCTTGTGACCACTTGGCTAGATAAGCCTAATTAATAGGTACATATAAACACAGCCTAGTCTTCCTTTTTTTATTTAAATAACATTTTTTAGAATGTGACATTTGCAAGTATTTGTTTAATACAGCTGATATTTAGGAAGGGCACCAAAAGTTACTCCAAGAGCTCCACGGATCAGAGAAACAGCATCCAAGATTTAAGACACCAGTCCCATGTATGGTGCACAGTACCTCTGAGGAGCCTTCGTTGTTCACGTCCACGGCATTTCCAGGTGTGGCAGATGAATCCGAATCTGAACTCTGAGACCCACCTCTACCTGGAGTCTGAAGTAGATGGGGAAGACAAAAATGTTATTATATTTTAATAATTAATAAATATTTTAAAAGTACAATACATATCCTATGCAAAGGCCTCTCTTCTACTTGTTGGAATATAGAGGTATTTTTCCTCCACAAGAAGTGAACAGGCTGAGAAGCAATTATATAATTTTCAGCAAAACACTTCAACAAAAGCTTCCATCCAACATTCTCCATGCATAAAAAAACAAGCAGATACCAGAAGCAAAGCCCAGGATTTAAAACCACTTCGTCTCATGAATGCTAACTACAAAATAAAAACTTTGGCTAAACTCTGCCCTTGTATCACTCTCAGTGATGTTAAGTTAGGAAGCTATATCCTATAGGAAAACAGTAGAAATTACAATCTGAAAAGTTTCGTTAGTAGTAGTATCATCTTACCTTCTTGATAACTTGTCTACATTCTGGACAAGTCCTTAAATATATGCAAGAGAGAAAACTAAAATTTGAGAACCCTGTTGATTCAATAAGCACACAAGCAGGTACACTGCCTTGATTTGGAAAAAAATAAAAATAACAATCAAGCCTGTGGTAAAGCTAAAACATGCTAACCAGTAAGACAACCTATAAAGATATAATCCTATTAATATGCTGAAAATCAAAACATCAGTATTAGATAAAATAACAGACATAGATAAAATAAGCAAATAAACTTTAAATACTAAGTGATTCAAATCTGGGTAGATGGATTGCATCTTACAATCCTAATGTTTGGATTGCATCTTACAATCCTAATTTAACTATAACTTTGATTTTAATTTTAATTAACTTCTCTTACTCATCTCCAGAATGTCACTGCCTAACTGATGCCAGAAGAGTAAGCATTCTCAAAGCAAACATCATTAAAAAATTATCTCAATATGTATATCCAATCCTAATTTCAACAAAGAACAAAAAGTTCACTATGTATTTCCAGTATGACAATCTCAAATGGGATAAAGTATTGCTACTGCTGTATTTCAATCCATCTGGAAATACTTGTAATGCTATAAAGGATTTTATAATTTATTATAAGAGAATAAATATAAATAATTAAGATATATATATTGAAATCTACAGAGAGAGGGACAGAGTTTTAGTTTCTTGATCTTGGGGCCTCCAAAATCTTATTTGGAGAAGAATTTTCTTGCTCAAATAGATCCTCTTTTTGAAGACATATCAGTTATATAACCTCTTATAAGATATCTACAGCACACATGATTCCCATTCTTTGAATATTAAGTATATTTTCCTGCTTTGTTTTAAAAAGAATGTTCTATTTTCAACTTTCATAGATTAAGAAAAAAGATAACAAAGATAGCAAAGATAGCAAAGATAGCAGCCTTTCACTATTTATCAAATCTAAAAAATATGCCATTAACAGGTTAGGTTTACTGATTAAGGACATAATTCCCAGTGAAATGCATTTCAGTTTTGGAAAGGCTCTGAAGACTGGCCAAAGGGAAGTGAGAAGGAGTGAAGCACAAAGCTATGGGTGCTGGTGACAGTAAGAGAAGACAACCATTGCTCCTCATTCCAGTCCTCTCTGACGTCATCTGTTAATTGATCAACATACTCTGGGTTTCCTACTCCATGACTTTTTCAAGTTAGCTGTATTGTATTTCTAAAGAAAACATGAATGCCATTTCCTTCTAGCATACAAAGCAATAGGCCAGGCTATGCAAGCTCTGTAAGTTAATCATAGGAGAGGCAAAAAAGGGGGTAAGCAGAGACACTATACACATGCAAAATACGTTGAAGTGAAGGCATTGGTACTTTTTCCCAGGGTTACTGATACAGGCACAAAACAAGCATGGACCACAGGTGCACACTCTTCAGGGTTCCACATGACATCACACTGGGAAGACCAGCTGATACACTCAAGGGCAGGGCTGGCACTCAGAGGGACCCAGAAATGCCAGGAGAACCAGGCCAAGGGGAACCCAATGCAATTCAACAGGGACAAATGCAGAGTCATGTGCCAGGGAAGGAAAACTCCTGGCAGTAACAGAGGTCTCTCTGCAGAAGAGGATCAAGGCCTTGTGTCAGCCAGCAGGCGGAACAGGAGCCCACACTGTGCCCTGTCTGCAGAGATGGCTGCCAGCAGCATGGATTGTGTTAACAAGGAGCCCAGCCAACTGATCAAGGGAAGTGATCATTCCCCACTGGCCAGCACCCATTGGACCATGTCAAGACACTGCTCTCCCAGTCCAGGGAGATAAACCAGCACAAGTTTGGCAAAAGGCCACCAACATATCTGGGGATGAAGCATCTGACCTGTGGAAGAAGCTGAGGAAATAGGGCTGGCTCAGCCTGGAAGCAGAGACAACTTTGTGAGCACCAAATAGCAGCCACACCACCACAGCCATCAAACAGAGGAAGCCAAACTGGTCTAAGCAGCACACAGTGGGAAGATCAGACACAAAAACCTAAATGAGATTCCTACTGGATGTAAAGAAGAGCTTTTCCAGTATGAGATAGTCCTGAGCAACTTGCTTTTGACCTCCAAGCTGATCCTGTTCACTGCTCAGACTAGGGAGCTCCTGAGCTCCCTTCCTGCCACAATTGTTCTGTAGCCTAAGAAGTGCTGCCCGAAGAAACACATATCCCGCAGGAAAGCTTTGAAATACAAGTTAAGTAACTCCATTGATAAATGTGTGGATTGTGTTCCATTGACAGAAGAAGAAGAATATCTGTAACAATAATAGCTACAACAATATGCAACAAGAAGAATAATATGTAAAACAATTTTAAAAATATCTTTCTGGTTTCCCAGGAAAGCATAAGTTAGAAAACACATCTAATGTTTCACTGGCACTAGTTGATGGTCGAACTGTTTCTTTAGACAGACAGGATCTATACCTTGACTTTTGCAATATCTGAATATACACTTTCAGCACACCTAATGAATCATTTCATCCTAAATCCAAGAATCTTCTGCAACAATTAACACAGTATCTTCTTCGCCTCATATCATAACTCCTTATACAACACTACTGTACATTGTTTATAGCCCATCCCATTTCACCCCAGAGTTGACTCCATTTTGCAATGAGATTTGCATATTAAGTTCTGCTAGTTCTAGCAATACAAATTTGAGATCATTACAACCTCCATTATGCAAGCTCTTCTGTTTTTACTCCACTGTAACTGTTATTACTCCACGGTGGCTTAAAGTACTTGTTTTATGTAACACTTCAGACATGCCATAATCACACTAATAAGCACTGGATGGCATGTCTCATTGTATGCATTGTATGACAAAAATTATTACACAGTACCTGATAAAATCCTTTTAACCTTTCAAAAATCATTGTGTGCTCTTGAAAAGAGAAAGCATAAGTCCAAGCTAGATTTAAAAAGCTTAGTACAAATAGTGACATTTTCTGGTGACTGCCATGCACAGGAAAGAACAGTGGAAAGGAAAGAGGGCATTAAGTAACTTTCAAGTTACAGTCCATAGTATCCATTTGCAAAATATATAGAGTAGCAAAAAAATTAAAATAAAAAATTGGAAGAATGTTAAGGAAGCCAAGATCAAAAATTAAATTATCTTTCAAGGTTGTAACATAATTTAAATACCCTTCACCATGCAAATAAAGAATGGGACACTGGGAATGTCTTTTTTTAAATTGATCATTGCATCATCAAATCGGTTCATACACACAGTTATGCTATGCTCATATACCAGTGGTATCACATTCCATTAAAAAAAAATCACAACATATTGAACAATTTGGACTTTGTGATCCTCGAAAGGAATCTGAATGATGCTCTTTGTTTTCAGATGGCTTATACAGGGGAGCAAATAAATGACTTTTTAAATCCAGAGAAAATTTCCACACAGGCTTTTGTGTATGTACAAATACAAAATTAACATTTGATATCTGAAGGCACACCCAAGGTTGAAACACTAATGCACAGTTAGTCTTTGATCCAGCATACTTCTCTCCTAGTTGTCAATTACATTTGTTTACTTTGCAGAGAAGCATATGTTTCTACTGC
This sequence comes from Cettia cetti, assembly GCA_013401135.1. Lineage (NCBI taxonomy): Eukaryota > Metazoa > Chordata > Aves > Passeriformes > Sylviidae > Cettia > Cettia cetti. The sequence continues at coordinate 4,062 of VZUI01097885.1, read as the reverse complement.
TAGCCCAAGAGTTGTAGAAGTAATATGCTAAAGTTCATAATGCTGTTCTCTGTGTTTTCTCAAAACTGCAAGCTAATATAAAGAAACATCATTAACGACAAAAAGGATGACAATGATTACAGCTTGTTTTCCAAAAAGGAATAGAAAATCATATAATGAATGAGTTGAGTTAATCTCCCTTTAAGATGAGGGAGTATAAACATGGACCACTACCATGTCATTTTTGCAGTCTTTTATCTGTCTATAGCTACATTCCTTTCAGTCAGAATACTCTTTTCAGCAATTTTAAATTCAGAATAAATTAAAACCTCTGAAAAAATATGTAAAGCCTTGAGAAAATGTGAAAAAATACAGATTTAACAGTTTTTCCAGCACAGATTTAAATACTACTACTAAGGGTACTTCTATAACCATAAAACATCCTGAAGCAATACACAAGACACAAAAATGAGAAGGTAAGAGGGCCATAGACCTGGCCAAAGAACTCTCAGTGCAAGGAACAGGGTATTTTGCCATACAGAACAGTAATACCATTTATTTCTAAAGCAGTGTGACGCTACTTTATGATTCTGTAAAATGAAATGACTTCTGACTTCAGAGGGCATAAAACTTTTCTTTCCCATCACGCCATCAGTTTCACACAAGCAGACCTTGTGCCCAGGAAGAGGCACACATGCTCCCTTTGACTCCTGAGGAGGGGCAGAGGCACAGCTGTAGTTCAGCATCTATCCAAGTAAATATGCTATCTAATGAGTCCTGCACTTATAAATGTGAAAAGAAAATTATAAGTCAGGCATGAGATGCAATGATTTCAGACAAGTAAATACCTCTGTGTCTGAGCCTGGAGTAAGAGAAAAGGTGACTGTGCTACCTGAGCTACAGAAATGCCTGCAAAGACCTGTTCTCCCCTAGACACCAAGATCTCAAGACCATTCAACATTAGTTAGAACAGAAAGCAATAGAAGAGCACAGAGAGCACCCAAACACAGCACAATAGCCAACAGTTATAGACATTCAGTTAAAGACATATAACGGAGACAAAAACTAATGTAAACAGTAGTCACACTGGTCCAATAGGTGAGTTGTCCACTAAAAAATCATGAGCAATGGGACAAAGGCTCATAAGGAGGTCAAAGTAATCTGTCTTCTACCAGCAGAAGATAAATGCCTTCTCCTTGCAAACACAAGAAAAGAGCTCTGCTTTAACAGGCCAGAGGCAACTGCCACTGTCCCACTAGTAGACTAACAACAGAGAGATGCCACAATGCCCACAAAGGGCATCAAAGTTGAATACAATAAAGAAAAGACTGCTCTCCAAGGAATTTGCTGACAAAACCCAAACTATTTGAGCAGCAAAGTTGTGTCTCGGGCATTCCATGTAGATGCCTTTTGGGAAAAACTACCTTTTTCATCAGCTTGATGAACAATGCATGAAACCAGGAAGCGACAACAACGTACAGAAGGGAGTTTTATGGTGCAAACATACAAAACAGGTGGATCCCTGAGATGTCAAGTGGAAAACACATGTAAAATTCGGAAACTTATAAAAAATTTAGAAGCTTGTAGGGAAAGGACATAAAATGAGGAGCTAGTTGAATACAGCATGGAGATACTAACTTCAAAAACTAAATAAATAATGTTCATTATATAATACTTCCTACTTTGAAAACAAATCATTCAAAGTCACAGTGAAGATGCTTTTAAAAACAGAAATTGTAACTGTGGAAGAAATAAAAAGGTCATCAAGGTAGAAAAGTAGTATGAACAAGAAACATCTGATGTTTTGAAACTTCAGGAATCAGAAACTATAAATCATGTCTTTGTAGCTGTTGTCTTCCTCATTTGCAGCTTGTCACCCAACTGAGTTATAACAAAAATGAATGTAATAAAGAATTCCTCTTTCAAAAACATGCTTTTATAACTCAAGTTATATCACCATTAATGACTAGCTCTCTAGCTAGAAAGGGTGGCATCACCTATAATAATATAATGAACCAAATAGATATACAAGAAGCTCTGTCTCAGTGAGAGAAACACAGGGGGCTTCTGCCAGCTCTACAAATGATGGACAATAAAAGGGTCAGGAGGAGGTTCCTTATCCTCCAAATTACTGCCCCAGACACATGAAAGATATTAATAACTATGTTCTTTATTAAAAGACCTGACATAAACCTAAGATTCATTTTTAATATCAAAGCACAGCAGAAATATTTTTCACAGTTTGCCAATCAGAATGCAAGTCAAAATGGTACATATGTACAAGGTTGTGCATGCAATAACTATTTTTACAAAATGCCTAAAGCCCTTTTTGGTGTGAGGTGACTTTTTAAAAGCATAGTTATTTTTAGCAATTAAAAGGTTAACATCTTCAAAAATCTTGGTATTTCTCTATTTAATTTTTAGGCAGGAAGAAGTCTGTTTCATCTTTCTTGACAATAAGCTCCCCTGTAATCCTGTAATTTTCAGGAGCAACCGGAGAACAACTATTTGTTCTGTCTTTTAGGAAAATATGTCTTTTTCTCACACAGAAACTTTTGCACTGACTTCAGATTTTTTTAAGATGTCTTTAGCAGAATTCATACTCAGGGGCAAGTATCCTTTGGCACTATATGAAGCTTCTTCCTCTCTCACAGAAGCCTTCCTTGATGGCCTGGTAATAAACACCCAGTGAACTGCTGCCAATATTTAATTAGGTCTGTACTAAGTTTCCCTGCTTGTTAGCAGGGTTTCCCATTAAGCTTCAGGAAGGAAGTTCTGCCCTGTAAACACGAAGCTCCAAACAGACCAAGATCTTCACCTGCTCAGGGTCTATGATCAAAAAATAATACTGAAAAAGTTGGTGGTATGATTACTTTATTCCCCCCCTCATTCTTGTAGCAACGCTTCTTTGCACGACAAATAAGGAGTGCAAGTCAGCGTTCCCAATAAAACATTTTTTCGCAGGCAGAGGTGTTACATAGACAGCACGCTTTGGAAGCAACAGCAGATTAAATGGGGAGAATAGCTGGTTTTCTCTCTATCCGTGAGCGCCTCCTGCGTGACACCGACACCGCTGTCTTGCGGTACGGGATCTGGAGCTCTGCCTGCCCACCGCCGGCGTGACTCAACCCTTTTCGGTGCATCCCCCCGCCGCGCCGGCCGCACGGAGCCGGGACCACGGCGGCACCTGCCCTGCGCCAGCGCCTCCTGCCAGCTCCCAACAGAGCCGCAGGCCAACTGCAAGGCGACCGGCACCAGCGCGGGGATCTGGGCAAGCGAGAAAGGTTTCATAAATGAGTGTCACAACTTGGCTTTCCAAGCCCGACAGAGCTGCCGGAAAAGCCGGTTTCTAAAACACGGGAGGCGGCCGGACGGTGGCTGCCGGGCTGGCTCTCGGCGTTAAGAGCCTGCTCCCTTGCCAGCCCCTGAGGAAATCACCGCAGGTCCCGGCGGCGGCTCTCCCCAGGCCGGGCTTCCCTTCATCCTGCCCTATCTACGCGAGGGCGGCCGCAGCCGCGGCGACGGGCGCAGGCGGCGGCGGGCGGAGACGCCGTCGCGCTACGGAAAAGAGCCACGCCGGCCAGGGCCGCCCCTCGGCCCTCCGACAGGCCCGGCCGCGGGAACCGCGCAGCACCTCCGTTCAGCCCGCGGGACGACACCGCCCCCAGCCGGGACGGCGGGCCCGGCCCGGCCCGTCCCGTCGGGGCTCGGGCCGCCCCCCGGCGAGAGGGCGGGGGCGGACAAACTCACGGCCTCTGGGGCCGCGACGGCCCTAACCCGTACCCTGCGTCGCGGGACGGGCCGGAGAGGGCCGGTGGCTCCGGCTCCGCCGCGGGGAGAGCAGCTCCGAGCCCAGCCGGCACCAGGAAGCGGCACCGGCACGGAACCGGCACGGCACGCCGCCCTCGCCGCTGGGGCGGGTCTCGCTGCCTTACCCGCTGCAGAATCCGCCTGAACATGGTGGTAGAGCGCGGATGCCGCCGGGCGGCCACAGCCCCGCCGAAGGGAAGCCGCGGGACCCCGCGCAGCGCCGCCCCCGCCCCGCAGGAGTCCGGTGCGGCCCGCTCGCCCCGTGACAGCCGC
>VZUI01097881.1:0-10375 GCA_013401135.1 Cettia cetti | reverse complement strand
TATTTTATATTTTATATTTTATTTTATTTTATTTTATTTTATTTTATTTTATTTTATTTTATTTTATTTTAGCAGTCAGGGGGGAAGGTACCTGCAAACACCTGTGGATATGAAGAAGTAACTGGATTATTTCCTTGCCCAGGTTTGGCCCATCAGCTGCTTGTAAAGGTTTTTCTTTCTCTGTTAGATGTGCTTTTATGACACTCCCTCAGCATTTAATACAATTCCAGTCTCTGGTATTGGCATCTCCACATGAAATGCAGAATTCTCAGCAGCACAGGCTGATGTGACCTCAGGATGTGCTCTGTGATTGCAGATGATGTGAAATTTGTCTTCTGAATAAACTTTTATGACATTCTGTGAGGTGGATTTAAAAGCAGCCCCTGTTGTTCACGGGGTTATTTAGAACTCCCTGGAACATTCCTGGGAGGAAAAGGCAAAATGTCCCACAAAGAACATGCTAAGCTCATTTTTTTAAAATTTTCTGTTTAATTTGTAACAGAATATTTGATATTTTTTGATAATTTTTGATAATTTTTGAAATTATCAAAATAATTTCTAGCACTGTCAAGGCAATAATAATTCGAATCTTACTTTGCTTGTGTTTCTAATTAGTGTTTTAATATCAAAGGCACTTCCATGCAGGTTTACTTCAGATTATGGTAAGGTCTTTGTGCTCAAAAAAAGCCCTGTAGAATGCAGATACTGCAGACTTAGCTCTTAAAATGATGAATAACCAAACAGTTAAATGATCTAAAAATAATACCAATGCTCCTTAACTGAAATAATTTTAATTATTGTCATTTTAAAGCATGATATGAAAGAAAATCACCTTGTTAGGCTTTGCTGGCTGACACTGAGTCCTCCCTTGGTGCAGTCTGGGGAGGATTTTGTGCTAAATCACATTTGGGGCTTGCTCGGTGTTTTTGTGTTGTTCTCCTGCACAAGGTTAAAGATTCCCAGCAATAATTATATTTCTATTCATGTCAGTTTTCAGTATTCTCAGAAAAAAACCATATTTTAATGCCTTTGCTTTGTGATAGAATTCCAACATTATTTTAAATACAGAAACCCTCGGTATTTCCTGTGTTTTTAACAATATAATTTTGATCTCCCAGAGTGTAATCTGAATTTCTGCCTGTGCTGAGCGTTGTCCAAGGCCAGTGAAGGTGGTACAAACCTCAGCCCTTTGCTCTGCTGGGTCACTCCTCTGTTATTGACATTGCTCCTCTTGGGGCCAATTCACAGTGTTGGACACAATCCAAATCAGAACTTCTGTCCCAAAGAAAATTAAAGAAAATTCCTGTTCTTGGCAGGAGAAGCCTCAGTTTATCCAAGTTTTTCTGGATTGCAGAGCCCCTGTGCTGGGAATTCTGAATTCTCTTTGCTGTTGCTGCCTGACCATGAAGCACTGTTGAATTTTTTAAATTTTTTACTGGCAGAAAGTGCCAGAGGAAGTTTCCACTTTCCCAAAGCCCATTTTTTCATTTTCCATTTGTGATGTGGTGCCATCCTTTAAACAACCCAATAACAACAAGGAAATCAGCAATGCCCAGCACGAGCCTCCAAGGCTCCTCCTTGGGCACCTAAAAAATGTCTATTCTTACTCTAATTACTTTTTACTATTTCTGCCTCAAAAATTTGGGGACATGGAGTAGTGTGAGGAGATTTTTTCCATATAATTCTCTAATCTGCGTATGGAGAAATGCAGATTTCTAATGACTCGTGTTCTCTCCTGTTTTTTCTCTGTGGATCCCTGGCTGCAGTGCAGTGAGCAGGGAAGAGCTCCCAAACCAGCCCAGCTGGTGTCAAAATTATTTCATCATTAATGATTTTACTGCACTGAAACTCGCTGCCCTTTGCCTTGTTGCTTAAATAAAATTATAATCTTCATTTGCATAAGACCTCGGTGGCTTGGAAAGTGAGGTCGTGATGTTTGGAATTCAAAAGCAGGATCAAACTGGCTGCTCAAGTGCAGAAAAACTGGATTTTTTTTCTGTCCTAGAGAGACAGGAATGACTGCAGAGGGTAGATTTCATTTAAAAGGGAGGCTGGGGAAAAGTCTTTCTCACCAGAGTCTGCATTTCTGGCAAACATGTCATTCCTCTGCTTATTTATCATCTCCCCTTCATAAATGTCAAGTGTAACAACAAAAGGCTTTAATAAACTTGTCAGAATTGTTTCATGCCAGATTGTGTGAAAAGGTTATGGATAATAATAAAAACAAGACCTGAAACAAGCCTGAATTCTGCTCCAGGAGGAGCCTTGGTCTCTGTGTCTCTCCTGAGAACTTGGTGCTTCACTGCTGCAGTTAGAAAAAAAAAAATTCTTTTGTACCATGCATTAAACCCTACATCAGAACCACATACGTGCACATGCTACTGAGTAGAAAAAGGAGTATTTTAAGCCAAGCATTTCAGGCCTGATGACTCAATTTGAGGAGCTGGTGACAAGCTCCCTTTCTGAGATATGTCAGATAACAAGAAATAACCTGGCACCTTCCTGCTCACTGAAATATTTTTCTTTTTTGTTTGAAGCCAGCAAGGATCAGAATAGGTTTTTTTGGACCCAGTTCAGCAAAGCACTTGCCTCAGCGCTCAACTTTAACTGGTTATGTGCAATTTGTTGCTATTTATTAAAAGCACAGAGTACATCTTATCACTGAGTGAGCTGCTGTCCTCCCACGCTGCCTCCACCGCATTTAATTCTCCCCTCTCCATCCCCTTGCATAATCATTCCATTACAATGGCTTGGGGAAGGAGTAATTGGCCTCAGATGTTCCTGGCTGACCAGTTCCTGCCCGAGCACTCAGCTGGGGACCCTGTGCTGAATCTTCGGTGCTGCCTGGCTTGCTGATGCTTCCCCCAGTGCTCATCTCAAAGATTTCCACCTGGCCACGCTCTGATTTTTGCTTGACCTTGCACGGGCATATTGGGAAGGAGATGTTGTTGTTAGGATGTTCTGGAGTGAATCACTGTGATAATGTACACACAGTGCCCGGCTTGGAGCAGCCATTAGCTGCTGTAATTACTGCTCCTGTCCGTTTTACTGCTCGTTAATGATTTGTGTCATGCACAGAGCTCTGGGTTTGTGTCTCTGCGGGGGAAGAGGCTCCTGTTCCCCAAACAGGGAGGAATGAGGAGGTCAGAGGGGTGAACGTGAGCTCTGCTGGGCAGTGGCAGAGCTGGGAACAGCCAGTTTATGGTTTAGGAAGCAAAATGTCTCAGAACCTCAGAGTCACTGGGGTTGGAAAAGCCCTCCCAGATGACAGAACCTGAGCTGCGCCTGACCCCCCGCCCAGAGCTCTGAGTGCCACCTCCAGGGATGGGCATCCAAACCTCCCTGGGCAGCTCCAAGGCCTCAGCACCCTTTCCATGGGGAAATCTTTACCCCTGAGGCATCCACCCCCTGGCTGAGGAACCCGTGTGTGATGCACACACCTGTGCAGGGCCCAGAGTGTGATATTTCCAAAAAACCTTTCAGAAACACGAAGCTTCTGAGCCTCCTTCCCTGAGCTCTCCATCCATATTCCCTCACACCCTGCTCATGAACAGGAGGTATGTGGTTCTGTAGGGTGTCAGGAAATGGAGGGAGACAGGAGCACTGAGAACATGATTTATTGCTCCTCTTCCTCTTCTCATGAAGGAGTGAGAACATCTTCACCACATACGCCAGGAGTTCATGTTCAGTGCTCACAAAATAACAAGTTACCAAGTCTTTTAAAGGTTTATTAGCCAATAAACTCCTGCCACAAAGAATGTTTCTACTTTCACACCAATCCCTATAATTAATTTATATTTCAGACCAATCCCTATAATTAATATATATTCTACATCTTTGTCACCATGCAGACTTTCTTAACCAAAGATATAATGACCACAAACTTACTTGCAACATCTTAAAACTTTTTATTTATTTTTGTAACTATTTCTACATCCACACTTTAAACCTTTAAACACTTTAAACACTTTAAACCTTTCCACTTCCTGGCTTAAAATGTTTCCATCTAACTGCAAATGCACATTTCTGTTTATGGTCTCCAAATCTGGAAGGCTTTTCCAAGGTCTCAGGTGGAACCCTGCATTCATTTCTGTGTTCAGGCCTGTGTGCACAAGGTTTAGAGGATTTTCTGTGCCTGGAATTCCCACAGCAGGGCAGCTGGCCTGTCCCACCTGGCACTGCCCCTTGCACATCTGGGAGCATCCCAAAGTGGCCATGACCCTGCACCTTGGGCTGGCCAAGAGCTAAAAACCCGTGCTGGATTCCTCTGCTTGTCAGGGAATGATGTAAAGTTCCACAGAAACAGAAAGAAATAGAGAAATACAAAGAAATGTAGAATACTGATCTCTCCTAGTAAGTAATATTTTAATTATTAACAAATAAGCTTTTCTTTCTCCCAGGGGCTTGGTGAGAACGGAGCACAGCAGTGGAAGCAGCTGAGGCTGAGGTGGTGTCACCTCTTCCTCCTCTCCTTCCCTTCCAGCTGTTGAAGGCTGGCTCCTGGTGTTGGATCAAAGATTCCTGCTCAGCTCGGGTTATTCCACTCAGGGATCAGCAGCTGCCCTCAGGGACAGCCCCACTCAGACACAGCACGCACACAGGGGGTGCTGGAAACTTCCCAGGGATGGGATCCATGAAATATTTACAGGGAAAAATGTTTAACTCAGGGATTCCCCAGAGGAGCAGGCTGCCAAGCCCGTGATTGTGTCACCAAGGAATGTTTTTGAGTGAATTCCTTCCTGAGCCAGGTCTCTGTATCTCAAATAAATTCTGTTTCTAATTTCAGGGGGTTAATTCCTAACTCCAGCCCTCACTGCCATGGTGCTCCTTGAGTTAAACATTCACCATTGCTCATCCAGGAGCTGTGCTGGGCTTTTCCTGCCACTGATGTATCTTGGACAGCAAAACAAAAGGGTTTTGAGCTGTGTGACATAATTAGTACTGATTCCCCTTAATTGTGAACCCTGGTGGAGGTCAGAGCAGTGGATCCTCTGCAGTCTGACCTTCATCTTGAGCCTCTGAAATTAGACTCAGGAGTTCCTTGCCTGAGTTGGGACACCAGGGTGAAGGTGGCAAGCTGGGAGTAAGAAAAAAAACCCCAAACAATTTTATCATATCCAAAATATGACCAGCAGGTTCAACTGTGCAGTGCAGAACTTGAGTAGAAGGCTGGAATCTGGCTCTGGAACAGATGCAGCCCAACAGCAAAATAAGAGGCTTTAATAATGACATGAGTTTGAAATGAAAAGGATTAGTTGGTTTGCAATAAAAGCTAAGGGAAAGAAGGAACACAAACAAAACAAAATAATTTTGGAAATGGGGGAAAAAAACCCTTAAAGCTCTTTGAAGAAGGGAGATTGAAGTTCAGCAAGGGCTGTGAAAATCACAGTGAAATCTCAAATACTGTGAACAATAACGAGGGAGAGAGAACAGACTCTGTGCTCCTTGCCTCTATTGCCTTTCAATTTCTGGATGTGCTGGATGAAAGGCATGGAAAAGGACAAGTGTGAAAATCAAAACTAATAAGGGAAATTAGTGGGAATTAATGAGGAACATTTCAGAAATTCTTTTGCTGCCCTTGTTTATTGATGGGCGTTTAGGAGCTCCCATGGCAAGGATTTGGCAAACTGTGAATGTTTTACTTCCTGAACGGATAATGTTGGAGTTTTCCTGGGGGGTTTGTTCTTCTGCTGAGGCTGTTCCTTAGGGAATCCTGGAATGGTTTGGGTGGAAAGGAACCTGAAATCCCACCCAGTGCCACCCCTGCAATGGGCAGGGGCATTTCCAATTATCCCAGGGTGCTCCAACCTGGCCTTGGGCACTTCCAGGGATTCAGCCACAGCTCCTCTGGGAATTCCATCCCAGCCCCTCCCCACCCTCACAGGAAAGAATTTATTCCTAAATTACATAAATATATTATTATTGTTAACATTTATTAATGCTGGGGTGTTATCACTGTCATTCATCACTTGATGAGAGGCCTAGGTTAAAATCCAGACTCTCTCCTGTACCTTGGCTCAGTTCTGGTCCCTGTTTATCCACGGTCTCTGTATCTCAATTAAATGTTTCTAATTCCAGGGGATTAATTCTTAACTCCAGCCCTCACTGCCAAGGTGGAGGCAGGACTCGGATTCTGAACTTCCTTCTGGTGTGAGCAGAGATGGTTACAGAGCTTCTGAGTGATTTATGCTCAGGCATTTTTCATCAGGAAACTCTGGAGAATTGTTTTAGCACTATCACACCTCTCTGATTCATTTTTCTCTGGGAAGTCATTTCTGGGAGGCCAAATTGCAGAGAGATACCGGGAGGAGGGGGTGTTGGTGATGGGAGGAACAGGAACATTTCCTGCCACAGATAATGCTGCAGCTGTAATTCTCAGTGATAGACCAATTCCAAATTCTGGTATCTCCTCTTTCAGCAGGGGATGAGGGTTCCACTTCTGTAAAACATAACATATCTTGATTGGGTATAATTTAAGGGTTTTCACCTCTTCTAAGGCTTGAGAGAACTGAGATTTTCAGTTTTCCAGGCGGGTTTGCATCTGCTCCGTGCTACATTAGAGCACAGCAGAGAAGATGCATCCGTGTGCCAAAAAATCACTTGGTGCTTTAGACACAAGACAGGAACTGCATTGCTGAAATTTATTTTCTGGCTGCAGCTCCAGGAAAGGTTTAGCTGGAGGGAGAGGGCACCAAAGCTGCTGCATTCGGAGCCTGAGTGTGGATCAGAGAAGAGGCAGGGCCCTGTTGTGGATTGAATTCCTCCTGGTGGGGAGAGAACTCAGAAAAGAAATGGACTTCTCTAATGTAATTATTTGTGTCTGACCCCAGAGCTCTCTGACTCCATCCTTGTTTAATTCAGCTGAGGAAAAAGGAGAGCACACAGACCCATTTTATCCGGCCATTATTCTGATGGAGAATCTCAGAGAATCTTGACTCTGAGAAGGAATAAAAAACATCAGCAGAAATGAATGGTAAAGCTTTGCTGATGTGTCTGCCTGCACCATGAAGATACAAATTTTGAAATTTTCCTTTTATTACTAATAAAAATTATACGCAAGCAGTGATTGAGTTGGAAACTGGAAGCAGAGATTTGACACAATTATCTTGCTACTCCTTGTAAACACTTGGGGTGCAACAACCCTGTGTGGGCCTTTTTATGAGTTGAAATGAATCCTTTAATTTGTTTAATTATTATGAGTCATTTGAAGCATTGGTAACTTGTACACAGTCAAAGCTAATGATTCTCAAATATTAAAATGTGGGTTATAAAGAGATTTTCGTGCTGTGGTTTAAATTCTAGACCAAGCCCTGGCCATTATTGACCTGGAGAGTGACACTGTCATTAGTGACTTAATTGGCACAGCTCGGGCAGTTTGTCCTGGTGCCAGTTCTTTTGAAGATGTGGGTGCTCAGTGTTCTCCCTCAATAGAAAAGCCACTGAACATTCAGCAAAATCTGCTTTTGTCATTAACAGAAACGGCAAAGTTAAAACATGCTGTTAAATATCCAATAAATCTTCAGTGTCTTTCTTTTGACCTGATCAAAGGCTCTGCAGTGATACAACTGCAGCTGATAATTTAAGAAAATGTCTTTTATTTTCTGCTACCAGTCCTGGGGACAATGGCTCTGTGCTTCAGATCAATAGATATTTTCTTCCAGGGCTGATTTAGCTTTGACTGGAAAGGAAAGCAATTAAGTCAGGCGTGGAGGGTTTGGGAGTGTGCAGATGCATTCATGGGGATGGCAGCTTAATGACCTACTTTTGATGATAGTATTGAAATGATAACGTGTTTCAAGTAAATATCAAATGCCAGCCAAACAGTTTCCATAGTAATGATAAAGGAAATGTAATTGCAGTCAATCAAATGAATATTCAGATGATGCAGTTAATTTGCACAAAGGTGCACTCGTTTCAAACCTGTGCTTTATGATGTCCAAGCAGGGATTTTTCTGCAGTTTGGCAAACCATTTCTCATCCTTCAAAACTTCTGTTGCGAAAATTCCGTTGTGGAGCACTGGGCAATTGCACTGGGGCTTTAAGACAGTGTTCAGCATTTATTTATTTCCCAAACCTCTCTGAAGATGGATATTCCAGCCAGTGGGAAAAGCCTGGCCTCATTTCTTTGGAGGAAAGCAACAGCTGAGTGTCTCCTGTTTCCTGATGTTCCTGTCACGTGCAGATAAAGGGTTTTATTTATTCCAATCGACTTGTTCAAGATTTCCCTGGAAATTTCCTGTATAATCATGGTCTGGGTTCTATTCTTAAGCCTGCAGATTCATATTTTCAGGGAAATGTGTATCTGGGCCTAAATATTCTCTGTTGGGGATGAAGACAGTGCAGGAGCACTTGGAGGGGTCCTTGAGGACACAAGAAGGGCCAGAGAGGTGCTGGTAAAAATATCACTGTGTGCTACCATGGTCCTTCAAACCAGTGGATTTTCTCAATGATTTCTACTAATGATAAATATTTATTTCCATTCCAAAAGGAACTCCATTGCAGCTGCCTTCAGAATGTCCTTGAGTATGTTTTTAGTGTGACTTTAATCAAATGTCATTTTAACTCCAGTCCTATGCTGCAAATCTCTGGTGAAATTCTATTAATTTTCAATTAAACTTCAAGTAAACCAATTAGCATTCTCATTTCTATAGAGCAACAAAGGCAGAATCTGTAATGAGTCTTTCCAGTTGCTCACAGAGGAATAAATGGTCTGGATGGATTTCTCCAGTGTGTATCTCTGGGAAACTTTGTCAAGTACATTACCTTTATCATCTCCTCCTCTGCTTCAAGCTCTTAATTGGCTTTCTCGTGGTGTACAAAACCATCTCCAGCCCCTTCTCTCCCTGAGCTGCATTCCAGAATCCTTTGTCTTCACTGGAAATCTTTAACCTTGCACTGAAGTGTGTTTTCATCCAAGTCAGAGCTGAGGCAGGCACTGTGGAACCCTCCTGGTCCTGAACAACTCCAGGGCATCAATTTGACGGAGGGCAGGAGAAGGAATTTCCCCTTTTCATTCTAAACACGAGAATGGAAGTGTCTGAGTTATCCCAGCTGGGAACAGGCTCCAGCCCAGCTCGTTTGTGCCTCCCACCAGCATTTCAACCTTTCACTTTCTCCTCTTGCTGCCTGTTCCCTGCAGCAGAGGTGATCCCTGCCCTGAGGAGCTTCGTTACCAAAACGCATTCCCTGAGCAGGAATCCTGGTGATCAGAACTTCCATCACTCCTCCAAGCCTGCAGCTGTCTGTAGTGCTCAGCCCCTGCCCCCACGTGGGGTTTAACCCCGTTGCTGGCTGCCCTGGACCCTTCCCCTGGCTGGTGCCACCTCCAGAGCCCCTGTGCCCACCTGTGGAGCTGTCCCCAGTGGAGCAGGGAGGTCCTGGTGGTGTTTGGTGGGGTTGGTTCAGTGCCAGCTTCTCTGTGTGAAACGGAGCCACTGCAGCTGCTGCTCAAAGCAGTGCTGGGGCCAGGCTGGAGGCCTGGAGTCTCTTCCCAAATCCTTTAAACTTGAGAGCCTGGCACAGACTCAGCCTGGCTGAGCCTCACTCTGAAATCACAAAGAGTCAGGAAGCTCAGCCAGGTCTGTGAGGTGTCCTTGGCACCTGGGAGGGACTGTGCTCTCTGAGGGACACCCAGAGACCTCAGGTGGTTCCTGCTGTGAAATTCTAATGACAGAGCCATGGGGAAACCCACAGAGCCACTTCCCACCTCTAAAAATAGAATTATTTCTGCTAAGGGCAGAGGAGATTTAGCTCAGAATCACTGAGGGTGGAAAAGAGCTGCAGGATCATCGAGTCCAACCTGTGCCCTGTCCCCACCTTGTCCTCAGCCCAGGGCTCTGAGTGACACCTGGGACACCTCCAGGGCACAGGGACTCCAAACCTCCCTGGGTATCAGAGTGGCTGATCTGCAGTGATGAGAGAGATCTCTGGATAGCAGAGCAGCTCTTGAAACGTGGTTTATTGCACAGGTCGTGGGTGCAAGAGCTTTCCCTGAGCTGCCAGCCCCAGCTCAAAGCATGCCTGAAGAGAGAGGCCTAATTTCCTGTTACATAACATTTTATTTCCTCCTGTGTTGAATATTCTGGTTTACACCAACCAACCAGAACAAGATACAAAACCTACGGAATTTACATACAGCCTATGAGAACTACTACATTACCATACTACTCTACATTCTAAAAACCTAAAAAGTCACCTTTTCCCTGCCAGGGCCCATCCCCCTTGGCATCCATCTTTGCTCTGAGCATTGCTCAATCTCCAGGGATCCTGCCTTCAGCTAACTCAGCCACTGTTTTCCAGCTTGGCATCCTACAATTCAAAGCTTGCTTTCAATTCTATTTCACTTACAGGTTTTACACTTTTAGAATCTTTTGCT
>VZUI01097875.1:0-42663 GCA_013401135.1 Cettia cetti | reverse complement strand
AAAGGCCAAACTGTCAAGTTGCTCACCTGCCTCTTGTCTTTAAATCTTATTTTGCTTCACCACTGGTCACACATATATCCACCCAGTGGATACTCCAGCATCCTGAAGTAACACCTCAAATCTCAGCAGCCTCATTCTGTTCTTTTTTGCTAGGAAACCAAAAATAATGACAAAAAAGTGCAAAATGCATGTTCAAGCTTTTATTCAAAAAATAATTCCATTAAGGTGAAAATAACCTTAATTTAGTGTTGTAGTCGTTTAAGGAGTATATTTTGTTTTCATATCTGGGATAGCCAAGTTTAACAGTTTGGTGTAGCTTGTATCAAAATTCAAATAGCTGAAATTTCAAATTCTCAAGTAGAAAGTCACCATTTATTACACACTGGTAACAGAAATATTAGCTCCCCATATGATTAGAACTCAAAAGACTCCAGAACTATTAACAAACCTTAGCTGTTTAATTAGTGAGTTTTATCTCCACAGTATACACTTTATGCCTTGTCATGTAAGTGTTTCATCTCTCTGGAGGCCTGAACATGAAGTCTAGTTTTCCCCAAGCACTCTGAGTGACTTGGGCAAAACTAAGAATTCCTACTTATACTTTGCTTGTATCCTTTTATGAGGGGAAAAGAGGGAAATTGACTGGCACTACTACACTCATTTCCCTTTCACTTTTCCAGTATTTTTTCCCTAGACATGTTCCCGAAGGGGAAAAAAAAAACCAACCAAAAAAACCCAAACAAACCCACAAAAAAAATTAAAAAAAAACCCCTCACAAAACAAGACAGAGATTCTGATTTGGTCTGGTTTACTAATATATTGAAATAATAAAAATTAAAGAACAGTCATTTTAATTAGGGTACTTCAGAGCCTCTAGCACTAGCAGTATTAGACTGAGACCAGTTATATTGGCTCGTTTCTGTCAAATCTGGGTTCAGTGAACAAACAGTTCCAGAGATCCCCCCTCAGCTCCTGCTAACCAGCAGCAATTGCATCACTGACTCCAGCCCTGAAGTTTGCTGCCAGAAAGCACCAGCCCCTCCCTCCAAAACAATGCTATTGGCTTTTAGGCTGTTTACTGAACTCTGATCCCATTTCTGCCAGTGCACTGTTCATGTTTCCGGGTGCTGGAAAGCGCAGCGCTCAATATGAAAGTTTACAGGAAGAAACAAACTTCAAAGCAACGCGATTGCAATTATGGAGAGAGGAACAGGAGGTTTCTTTTTCCTTCCTACACAGAACAGCAGTGGGTGTTGCAGAGCTAAGCAAGCTTTATCAGTCCTGGAACTCAAGTACAATTCTGCCAGAAATGTTCTTGTCTTTTGGTAAATACACTTTTACTTCTTGATCACAAACAGCAGGCAGCACACGGACAGAACTGTGCTTGAGACACACTCTTGACACAGCATCAGCAGCAGACATTTTAGAAGGTTGTCCTTGTTCTCTCTGGACTTGCAGAAGCACACAGCAAGGATAGTGATAAAACTGTTCTACTGAGGAGCAAAGTCAATTACATGCATGATTTAAGAGTATACAAAAAAGCAAAGAATAGGAAAATGCTTAAAGAAATGGTTACATAAGAACAACACATGTATTAAGTAGACATAAGTCTTATCTTACTAAAACATCTGGAGTAGATGAGACTCCATTTTAAGTTTGATAGCAAATCCTTTCAGAACTGCACTGCACACAGTTTATACAGTGAATAGGAAGATTTTCAGTAACATAAAACTGTTCTTGAATTAAACGTTCTCCCCCTCCAAAAAAAAAAAAAACCCCAACAAAACCAAAACACACAAAATACAAACAAAAGCCCTAAACCAAAACAAGCCCCCACCAAACAAACCAAAACCACACCACCCTACACAGAAAGTTACTATTTGTCCCACCATAACTTAAAAGCAGAGATTATTTGATTTAGAATTACTTCTCATAAGAACCTGAAAGACTAAGTTAGAGCTATACTTAAATGGTGCACTAATTAACATGTTTAAAAAACCTGATATATTCTGGACCTTTTTTTTTTTAGTTTGGCAGCCAGCAATTAAATTTAACTTTCACTGTCCAAACTGTATTTTGCCCTCAAAATATTGCAATTTATAGTTGAATTCTGATTTAAAGCACTAGGCAAAACCACCTAAAGCTTCATGTTATAACCTTATCTCAGCTCAAACAGCCAACTGTTGCCAGACACCCCTTCCCAGGTGACAGCTGAGAACCAGATAAAAATATGCAACGCACGGTTTAACAAAGTGTTTGCTACCCTGTTCGATAAACAGGGTTTTTTAATAAAAACCCGCATCTCTGAAGCATTTCGCACGCTCCCTGCTCCCTTGAACTCAGCTTTACTTTTCCCTCCAGCAGACCGAGTGGCTGCGGTTACAGAGATCAAAGCCGCACTGCGCCCCTGGAGCCGCAGCCTCACGGGTGCCCGGCGCAGCTTCCACCGGCCCCAGCGCCCATTCACAAGGAAGAGGGGCCGCACCCAGGCAACAAGAGGAAACATAAGCACAGCAGGAGAGGTAGAAACTGGAAGTGCTACCAGGTCTGCGGCCACCATCTCCCTGTCCCCGCCCCCAGCAAGTTCCTGGGTTTACAGACACTCCCGCGAACAGGAATCGCAGTGCGGAAGGGAAACGAGGTGCTTTTGTTCTGTAACAAGGATTCCTGTCCCCCTTGCTGTTAGCGATTTGTGCTCTTACTTGAGGGACCAGAAGCATACTCTAGAACTCCATCCATCAGCAAAGGGTGGTTTGCGGGTTTCCAAAAGAAGTTTGATTCTCAATAGTAGAGTGGACCTTTTCCATAGAAATCAACTAATAACAGAACTTAGCACCAAGACTTGTGTCCAATTTCTTCTTGAAAAAGAAATATCTTTCCCTTGAAGTTTAGTTACATTTCCAACCCCCTACCCTGCCTTTTCCTCAGTTCCTTTCTCTCCAGCAACTTCGTTTGCCTATGTTTTTTTGCCAGCTGAGGGACCACGATGCATAAAAATAAGGATCTCCACAGATTTGTTGAAAACAAACCATGAACTCCACAAAATCAAATCCCCATGCCTCTAAAGTCAGTTTCTGTGCATGACTGTTTCATATCAGCACAAAAATCCAGCATTCTTTGTTTCTTACAATCTGGAGAAGGGGAAAGGAGAATACAGGTTTTGATTACAACTTCAGGAGAACAGAAAAGCTATGATACAACTTTTGGTAAACTATCCTCTCACTTTTACTACCCACGAGGGTAAGTGGAAGGAAAGATGAGGAAATTATTTCAATAACAGGGAGCTCAGGCCCCCTTTAACGGGACCAAGGGAAGTTACGGCTCCAGGCCTTTGACTTGCTGGTACTGTTTTCACATTTCTATTTCACCCTAGTCCAGAACTTTCTAATAATTCATCTTCATTACCACAGCTCTTTCTCGGAGAGAAAGCATTCACCAGTCAGAAAAAAGGAGGTGTTTTTGGGAGCAAAATTTGTTTCCACTGCTCTTCAATCGAGAAGAAGAATCGAGTATGGAATAACCAGGAACTTCCCTTGCCACAAAACTCTTGCTCATTCTGGAGACACTCATCTTCCTCTCAGAGGTTACAAACCACTCATGGGTACCTCATCTTACTCCTCTTATACCCCAAAGGCCAGTCTCCCCCAGCTCTCCTCCCACACCAAGGACACGCTCAGTATTGTATTGAAGTCTCAATACCTTCAAACAAAAAAAGGGAAAAGTAACACAAACTCTATGAGACGCAGATTAAAATGCCGTGAACTTTCTCTTCGCTTTTTTTTTTTCATCCACAACAAGGGAGGCTACGGAGGGACAGCAGGGTTTGGTTAGGCCGAAGGAGACCCCGGGAAAGAAGAGGGACCCGAGCCCCGCTGGGTGACCCTAGAAAATCCCCTCGTACAGCTGCCCCGGGCCGCCTCAGGAAAGGGAGCAACTGCCCGAGCGAGGGGAGCGGGAGCCCGCGGCCCTTCGGGGAAGGGGACAACTTTCGGGAAAAGGGACAACTGCCCGAGCGAGGGGAGCGGGACCCCTCAGAGCGGCCGCGCGGGCGCTGCTCCCCCGCCCCACCGAATACCTCGCGCACGCGCGCTGAGCACGGCCCCCACCGCCGCCCCTTCAGCCACTAGCCGTCCCCGCCTCTCACCATGTACCAGGTGCCCAGGATGATAGTGCCGGTGCGCACATGGCAGCAGCCACAGCAGCGGGTGCTGTAGAAGCGGTCACGACTCCGCTTGAACGTCATGGCGGCACCACGCACCTCCAACCGCCAGACCCGCCACCCGCCCTCTCCAGGCGGTTCCCGACACCGAGGGCTGTAAAACCCCCGGCGCGCGCGTCACCGCCGCACTGCCCAATCAACCGCCAGGAGAGTGTCGAGAGGCGGGTCTGTGTTGCCATGGCGACGAGTGATTGACAGCATAGCGGACCAATCACAACAGCCCTGGGACTGACGCCCCGCGTTCACCTGCGGCGGCGGGGGCCCCACCTGAGGTGGGGGCGGTGCCCTTTCCTCCATGTTGGGCTTTCCCCGCCTCTGCCGCCGGCCCTCAGGCGGGTCTGGCTGGGAAAGGTCCTGCCCTCCTCGCCTGGAGCACGGGGAGTAGCTCGCCGGAGGTATGAAGAGCCGGAACTTGGCAGGCGGGGAGGCAACAAAAACCTATGGGGAAATCTGCGTCGTGTAGGGACGTTCCCCTGTATTTAGCGCGAGTGAGGGGCGGCTCCAGTTTTGCGACCAGTTCTGATCCCGTCAGTTCAAGAGGGACATGGAAGTTCTAGGGAATGTCCAGGGAAAGGCAACAGAGCTGGTGAAGCGTCTGGAGCAGAAGTCTGATGAGGAGCGGCTGAGGGCGTTTTGCCTGGAGAAAAGAAAGCTCAGAGAGAACCTTACCGCTCTCTACAACTCCCTGAAAGGAGGTTGTAGGCAGGTGGGGATCGGCCTCTTTTCCCAGGCAATGGTAAGCTCGAGAGGACATGGCCTCAAGCTGCGTCAGGGAGGTTTAGTCTGGACGTCAGGATTTCTTCATTGAAAGGGTGACTAGACATTGGAACAGAAGTCACTATCCCTGGAGCTGTTAAAAGAAAGACTGGACATGGCACTTACTGCCATAGTCTGGTTAACATGGTGTTAGGTCATGGATTTTAGGTCATGTTGGAATCGATGATCTCACAGGTCTTTTCCACCCTAATTGATTTTGTCGTTATGGACAGCCCTTAATTTCAAAATAGTAGTGAGTAAATAATGTCTTCTGACGTTCTGATTCCAACTGGGGCAGTGTTAAATTTTGCAGGTGCCAGGAGGTTCCATGGCTCAGATGTGGAGGTTATTCTACCCCACGTCATTGGTCATTGCCAGGAGCAGCGGGAAATGGAGTTTCTTCCTTGCAGAAAACATGGAGGAGGGAGCTGACTGCTGTTGTGTATTGGGAGCAGGGGCAGGTTTCTTATCTCATTGATGTTTCCAGTATATTGTGCCTGCAATTCTCAACTCTGTCCCGATGTAGCAGGGAACATGAGGGGAAGGGGGAGTGAGAGAGAGCAGTCTGTGGTTTCAGAAAGCCTCAGTGAGGGTCCTGAACTGGGGAGAACCATTCCTAGACCAGGACTCCTGGGCAGAGCCTGAAAAGGTCTGCTTTGAGGTACTGACAACATCCCCCCCTGAAATTCACCCAGTGCTACAGAAGGTTTAGTTCACATGAATCACTTTGCTGTTCTTTTGTGTTAATTCCTTGGATCAAAGAATAATATTAAGATTGTGTTACAAGCTAAGAGGATATGCCATCAGAGGGAAAACAGAGGAGGTGAAATTTAGTCCACAGAAGTGCTTTACTTTGTTGGTGACTCCAAGCCCTTGTTGGTGAGTGGGAAATGGAAATGATTCATTAGTTGCACTGAAACCTGCGGGTGCTGCACTTCTTAATATGTTAATCAGAAATAACGTGTGTAAATCCAAGTGCTGTCTTCATTTGTGTGATAAGTTTCACCACCACTTAGACACACAGTCTCCTGTTCCCACATGGAGCAGGACCTGTAAACTTCCCCTGACCCAATGGTTTCTGGAGACTGGAGCTGTTGATGCAGAAATGCACGCAGTTTATTTTAACCTTCTACTTGCAGCTGCAAGTATTTCCTTCTTGGCAGTGCACAGTCTGAGACACGGAGCCATAAATATTTGCTGTGCATGTATACACCAAGATGTCTGTCAGTATTAATACTGATTTTTTTTCACATTGAACAGTGAGAAGGTAATGAGAGTGACAGTGCTTGTCTTTTTGATACATTCCAGATTATACAATTAACACATTTTACTGTTTTAGCTGCTTAGTCTGTTTTTAATGTGAGCTGTTGCTGAGTTGTTTGAAATTATTTACTTAAGGGCTTTAAAAGTGACCTTTTTATTTTAAATCTCCAGAGTTTCATAGTTGGTGGGTTTTTTTCCTTAGGGCATATTTCATTTTTGAATAAACACGTTGTAAGTGCTGCTAAGATGGCTGTAATGATCCAATTATAAACTATTGTTTGTTTCTTTAGTACTCCTAATGTTCTCAGCCCTGTGCACAGATGCCGAATTATCAACACTCTGATTTAATGCAGCAAGAAGGGACTAATTTTGATCAATATACACGTGTCCACATTAAAAAAAAAAAAAAAAAAAAAAAAAAAAAAAAAACAAACAAACCACCAGAAAAAAGAAAGTGCATTTTGTTTTAATCAGTTCATTTAAAAAATCGTTTTTCTCACAGATGGCACTTTGGGGAGCCTAAGCAAACTATTCCTGCTTCATGCATGCCTGAATTGATTACATTGTTCTGCAGAGCTGAGAGATTGTCCTTCCTGTTGGTCTGTCCCTGTGTGAAACAGGAATTCACAGGATTAGAACGAGTCAGAAATGAAAGAAGGAGCCCCTCCCTCAAAGTTTGGACATCCACTTGGAAATCTCTAGATCTCGCTCCCAGTTCAAATGATTTGTGAGGGCAAAAGTTCCAACGGAGATCTTGCAGTTGGACATTTTGCCTTCGCTAAGATCAAGCTCTCATCAGGCTCAGATTTTCAGGGCTATTTTCATGAGATGAAAGAAATCTTAATTAAGTGTTCATATCTTTATCAGCCAGACTCAGAATAAAAATTGATGGGATTCCCTTGAGCTTCACTGCTTGTTATACTCTGCAAACAACAAAGATACTGGAAGAATAATGTGAATCTCATTTAACATCACAAAGAAGCTTTCAACAGCAGGATAGGCTGATGTGGAACTATTGAGTTTGCATTAAAAAACCTCTCTACCCTTTAAAAAAAAAAAGGGAAAAAGAAAGATTTAAGGAATATTTTGAAAATTATTGCGTTGTTTCTTGTACTTAGGGGAAGAGGTAATAGGTTAATGATTTTAGTCCTACTCTCTGTGAAAGATTCCAGTTCTTCCATGCCACAAGCAGCCCAGATGACCTCAGGCAAGACACTTCCTTCTCGCCGAGCCTTAATTCTCTCTTTTTTACTAGTTCAAAGAGGATTTGTGAGGCTAAATATATTAAAAACTCTGGGCTCAGCTTACAGTCATGACAGGCCGAGCAAAATCTCGGCCAGCAAGTACTAGTGATAAAACTTCCTCACAAATAGCAGAAAGACCATGGCATGCAGGACCCAAAGCATCCACAACAGTAAGAGCAGGAAGCGGTAGGTAGATCTGCAAGTCAGAAGCAGCTGCAAAAGAATGATTTGGATTCCTTTACCAGCATGACATTTTAACTCCTTCCCTCTCAGCAGGTGGAGAGGGTTTGATATCGAGGTGTTCCTCATTAGCCAAACTAGTCAGGGCTTTCAAAACCCATGTCTAGACAGGAGATTTGCACTTCTGTCTTGAGAGAGCCTGGCAGTGTTTTACCAAACACAAATTAGTTTTGGATAATCATATTTTAATGAGGTAACAGCAAAACAGCCAGGATCAGGTAAATGAGACATCAGGCTTCAACTTCTTCAAAAATTTAAAGTTCTACACTTGCAAGATGTCAAAACAATACAGCACTAAGACTATTTTCTGCTAATTTTTGTAATACCATAGTTTTCCCCTTTTGTGCAGTTCCTCAGTCTGTCCTTGGCTAGAAGATGGTGGTGTAATGCTGTAACCACACACTGAACTGTTGTCAGGATGGCAATATTTTGAAGAATAAGGTGCTGTTCTGCATTTGCTGTGTTGTATGAAGGGAAACCTACAGACTCTGAAGTGATAACCATATGTAACCTCGGGCAGAATTCATATCACTTTATAGTAAAAATATTTTCCTGATGGGGGTTGAGAAACGAAGGCACAGTGAGATGAACTGGTCTGACCAACACTACTACAGGTCAGTCAAAGCTCTAGGAACATCTTGTCCATTGGCTTCTTTGCCAGGAAATAAAAGGTACAGTGCTGGACATGTTGGAGCTTCTCCATCCCAAATGGAAGGCACTTGAGTATGAGGGCAGGAACAAGCTACTGCTATTTTTTTCCCTATAACTTTATGCCTGTGTCTGCTATTCTGCATTCTAAAACTAAAAAAAAAAACAACAAAAAAAATTAGAAAATGTTAGCTAGCTCCTCAGACTCAGTTATTTTCCATGCTGAACAAACATTTTTAGATTAAAGAAACCAAAGTTTTTCAACATTGCAGAGAAAGTAATATCTTTACACAGAAACTGCAATGTATAACACTGTATGCCCTTAACAGAATTTAGAAAAATCCATAGAACTGGTGCAGAAGGTGTGAAAAATACCCAGGCTGAAAGCATGGATTGACTTTTTGCTTCCTTAAAAAAGATAAGAATATACTACAGTAAGAGCAAAGCATTAACATATCAATAAGGGGGAAAAAAACCCACTTATAAATTAGTCAGGGGAAAACTTTCCTGTTGGTGACTCATGCAGCAAAATCATAGATATCCTGAAGTCAGCATTAGCAAATTTTACCATCCTTTTTCTCCAGGATGAACTCTGTAGGAAAACAATCTAATTTGGATGATCAGTGGTTTCTTTTAAAAAGGGTTAGAAAGTGAGCTTTGTGATTATTGAATTTTTCTCTTGTTTACTGAATTAATCAACTTCATTTTGGGATTCCTAATGTAATGTTCCAAGCTTCTGTACTATTTGTTCTAGTTGGTTGCTGTTAACAATATGAATTATCTTTTACCAGTATGAGTCAGTTTAACTCAGTTTCGAAACTTTTAAACTCATAACAAATGGGTCAGAAAGTCAGGGTTAGAAAATAAGCTAAAATATGACAGCATGATATAAAGTTTCTCTAAGCCCAGGACCGTTTCTGGGTTATTTGCTGCATGCTCAGATTTTCTAAATCTCAAACACTGAATAAAAATTCATTTAAGAGAATCAAAATCTGCTAAATTAAAAGAGCTGTGGTTCACTTATAGCAGCCTCCACACAGCTGAAGAGCTATGAAAATATCTAAAAATAACATGATCTAAAATGGTACTTGCAATTTCAGATATCTCAGTGCTTTCACATGAACAACAGTGAGCACTGGAAATGGAAAATCTCCTGTACTCATCGGCAGGCTCCTCCTTCCAGCCCTCAGCCTGGACTTGCCCCTCCATGAATCTTGGCAGGGTGAACAGGAGGAGGCTGAGGACCTGAACATTACCTTCTCAGGGAAGCAGGGAGCCACCTGCTCGTGGTTATTTCTTTACGCACTGGCTCCTGGACCGCGTTTGCACTTGGGGCGCCGGCAGTTTCCAGGAGGAGCACTGTGGCAGGCGGCTCTTGCTGCCAGAAGAGCTCGATGAAGCCATTTATCATGAGTCCCTGTAATGTGCACTGCACAGAACCACCACCAAAGGAACATCGTGCCTCCAAAGCGAAATCAAATTTTGATGGAAAATAAGGTTTACCTATTTGCTGATATTCTCTTGATGGGATGACACAGGGGCAATTACTCTTACAGTGGCCTTCTCCCCAGAAGACACAGGGAGTTTGTTTCTGAGATCAATGCATTACAGTGTCTGTTAGTCAGTACAGGAGGACCTTTCCTTTGCAGGAACATCTGCAGGGCTGAATGTCAGGGATGACACATACTGGAAAGTTCATTTTACCTTGAAAAGACCCCCTGGGTCTGGTTCAGTACAATCAAAGAAGGACAAGGTTTCCTATCTGATTTTTGTGACCCATGACTTGAAAACCACCTCTCACAACATCCGCCTACCCTTAGAAAATACTGAGTGTTCTAGAGTAGGCCCATGTTGTAAGCATAGTAAAGAAATTATTTCCTGCCAGGCGGTTAGCATGAATACCTGCTAGTCAGCTTGTGCACACATTGGCTGTGCCACCGATCTGCATATTGGGTGGGACCTTGATAGTCACAGCCAATTACAGTGATCAGTTATGGGTAATTATGGAACAGCAGGCTAAATTCCTCTCTATGGTTTCCGGTCTTTACCCTGGCGGTGTTACACCATGGTTTGAATGTGAGCAAAGCTTCAGCCTCTGCATCTGCATCCTGCTGTCTGCCTGCAAGTAAACACAACAACTAGGTCGGGAGTTTGTCAGTTACATAATCAGCCACTTCTTATGCCTGTGATACCATGGATTCATCACATACGGATATGGCTCTTTTATTAAGGAAATAGCCTATCTTCCACCTTCAAGAGGCTGCCCACAATAAAGAGCATCATTACAAAAGTAGAGCAGACTGAGTTTAAGAGAAAGTGGGAACTTAAATCCATGTATTTCATAATTTATAGCTGCAGCTGTAACAATTAATTGCTTGTCCCTAACCAGATCATAGATGTTTGCCAGCCACACTTCATCCCACCTCCCACACTGTGGCTGCACCAGAGGCTTGATTTCCAGCCACTGGGCCATTTGCAGGCATGTGGAGAGCTTTTGGCTGTTCCTAAGGCAAGTGCCTCTCCAGCAGCTAATAAACTGCTTACAGAAAAGGCAGGGGGTGCCAGCTGGACCTGACCCATGAACTGGCAATTAGACTACATTGGGTCATTCAATGACCAGAGAGATCTACTTTCAATTTACTCTTCTAAGGGGTAACATTCAGTTATAGCTCAAGCAATGCCTCAGCATGTTGGGGGGATGTTGAATCCTCTGAGGATTTACAATAGTCTCCAGCTATCAAAGATCAGGGACTGGGAGAATGCACACATCCAGCACACCCATTTAACCCTCCCAGAGCCAGGAGCAGCAGAGCAGGCTGATGATCTGCACAGCCTCAGTCCTAAACGCACAGAAACCAGGAAGTAACCTGAACATGTGGTGATGAAGGGGAGTTTCTTAAGGAAATCAAGGGTCTGATTTTCAAAGCATCTGCAGAGACTGCTTATTAAGCTGTGTAATGGTTTTTCAGTCTCCAACAACTGGGAAGTAGAACAATGGAAGTTGACAGAGTTGCTTAGAGCTTTGTGTTCTGGTTTGATAGTTTTTGTAGATTCAGTTCTCTCACTGAAGAACATTTCTGCACCCCTTTGGAGCCTGGGCAGCAGCACTGCTGGAGAATATGATACAGAAAGGCTCCAGGGACTGCCACAGCCATAACAAACAGCAACAACCAACATACCTTTTCCTAACTGCTGACAAAACAGATGAATCACACAAGCATGCTGTACACTGCCACTCCATTTACCTTGAAAGGTGCTTTTCAATCATTTAGGAAAGCCTATGATCAAGAATATTTAGTTGTAGATATTTTGGGATTTTTGCCTACATTAGAGTGTGGTATTAAATAATATACTGCTGTAAACTATTGAGCCCATCTGTATTACTGTGATGACTTCCCAGAAGTGAAACAGTGAAGCCAGAAGGAAAATGCAGGCCTCAGACTCCACTGAAGTCAGGAAGAGGAGTACTGAAGAATTTGACAGAAAAACAGTAATATAATTTGCTGCTGCTTGTCATCAGCACCTTAGTCAGCTTGTCAGTGTTGTAAGTCTGGATTGTTCTTTCATTCCAACAACAAAAGAACATCATGAGAATTTCCTAAATATAGAAGAGTTCAGATGAAGGGAAACAAAAAAACTTATAATAACTCAAAAATGCTTGAAAACAGAGTGGTTCTAGCAAAAAACACATGCTCATACTCACACACATACAAATTAAATAAAACAGCTCATGAGTGTTGGGCTTTGGACAAAAGTTTTAATTTTTAATTATAAAAACAGTGACATTTGAAATACTGAAAAATGTTGAAATAAAGCGTAATTACAAAGACACCAAAAAGTTTACAAGCAGATATAGAGAAAAAAGCAGAAGAAATCTTTAGTCCACCAATCTTGTGAGCTTCTCTTTATCTGTTTTGTTTCTTTCTTTCTTTTTTGGATGACAGAGGTTATCTTCAATGCTAAGCAAAGGTCATGGGCAGCATCCTGGCCCCAATGAGGTCAGCAAATGTTTTCCACTGGCTTCAGAGATAGCAGAACTTTGTTCATTACCCACATACTCATTAGCACATCTTCTAAACCCTTTAACTTGCTGTACCTGTTCCTCCAGTGAGGCCATATATTTTCTTGTTATCTATTCCAAACCAGTTACTTTCCCAGTAAAAGCTCTTTGGTCTGTTCAGTCCATTCACAAACTACCAATATTTCACCGACACTGAGACACAAACACCAAGATGTGCAGATCCTAGACAGTGGGCTGCTAAGTGGCATCAGTTAAGATTACCCCTCCCCTGCCTGTCTGAAACAAGATTACTGTGCTAAATTTCAGGGCACACAGTACAGCTAACTACCCCAAAAATCACAGCACAGGAGAACTGCCCTTCAACATACAGTAGCTAAACTCTAAACAAAAATACACTGCTGCAGCTAATTTCTTCTCTGAAGGGTACAGCTGATTTGACAGCTATGCAACAGATGAAGGCCATCAGGGAAAAGCGTTGAGCTGCAGGTAAAGCTTAAACAGGCTGGGATCAGGGATCAGGGATGCAATGGCAGAGCACAGAGCTCTCCTCTGCTTCCATGATGCAAACAGGAGCACAGCTGTGGCAGTGTAAAGCCACGGGCATCCCTGGTTGTTCACTGTCCTAGTGAGAAGAGTTTCACAGCATCAGCCCAAAGCCTACAAATGTGCACACATTTAACATGCATTAGTAACCGCCCCACCATCTCCAAAGGCACAGAGTCAAATGCAGATGGAGATTTGAGACACACCATCTCATCCTTCGAGGCAGCCCTTCTGAGACTGCTCAGGCAGTGTCTCAGGACTGTCTGAAGACCCCCCAGCTACCACCAAAGCTGCAGCTCCTTGGGGATAAAGGGCTTCTGCTTTAAGTGGTCTCAGTTCAGCATTGTTTCTAAACCACAGTATTCTATTGTAACACATTCTCTCCTCCACACTAAAAGCCCTCTGACAAGGAGAAATACACACCCTTCAATAAATACTAAACTGACTTAAAAACTTCATTCACAAATTTAGTTTATATTAGAATATTCAAGTGACAAAATGTTTAAAAACTTCCAAACATCAGATTAAGAAAAATTATTTTTAAAAATTACCTCAGTCTACTATAAGTACAAATGCAACATGCTTTTGACATACAGACTTTAAAATTTAGCTCACCATGAAATCCAGGGAGAAAAATGTGTTTAGACCATCTTTCCAAACAAGATAAAAACCTCCTTTGGAAATGTTCCTTGAGGAACCAACTAGTCTTATGCAGGGTAAAAAGTATAAATATGGCAAGTTAAGAGTCAAAAGTCTGACCATAGCAGCCACCAAGAATTTAAAAGAGTTAGGAGGTTGGAGAATGATCCATGTTATTCTCCCTTTGTTTCTGAACAGCGCTTCCCTCTGTACATTACTAGCCTGTCAATGAGCACCTCTGCAGAAATGCCAGAGGAGACCAGACTAGCTGCTGGATCCTCCATGGGACCAAAGCACAATCACAGTCAGGTACAGCCCAACTATTTCTACAATGGCATAGAACACTACAAGTTGACGAACAACATGACAGCAAAAAAAACTGAAAGGACTTAATGCAACCAGTCAAACGCCATTCAACAGCTTTTGATCTAGGGCAGCAGCTTGCAATGAACATCACTCTGCTTCAAAACCACCTTCTGTGCACAGCCTGCTCCCTCTGCTCTCTCACACACTCACGCTCTCTGGCTCACTGCTCCTCTTCTCTTCCTCTCGCTGGGAGGTCTCCTGGAGCCTCCTTTGCCTGGGGCTCAGCAGCATCGCAGAAAGCAGAATCCTTGCAGCTCATTGGCATGTCTGCCCCATCGGGTTGGCACTCTGGCAGCTACACAGCTCCCTCAAGTCTCTTTCTTCATTTTCTTCCTCTTCCTCCTCTCCTTTTTTCCAGGTACACCTGCCGTACAAACAACAGGGACAGTGCACAAACCTTCCACATGTAATTGCATCCCTGAAAACTGTTGGATTTTTACCTGATGAAGAGGATTTAAAGATTCTTAGATGTGTTTTACAAGGGCCACCTATTTTCAAGGGTAATTCAAAGTCATGGGGAGGACTCAATGTTTTTAGTGGGCTCTGACTCACTTATATTTGCTTCTGTTGAAAAGAGCTGTGTAAAAATTACTGTCACTAAATGCAATTGTAGCTTTTTTTTTTTTTTTTGCTCAGTAACACTAAAAGGAAAACGAACAGGCATTTGTCACAAAAAAAAGCCTCTGAGTAATACAGAGCCTCTCAAAGAATTTAAATATGCAGCTAAAGGAGAAGCATTTCACATATTCACTTTAAAATGCATTTGTGAACACTTATTATTCTGAAAATTCATCAGATGTGCAAAAACAATCACTTACCATTACTGGGTGAATTATTAACAATGTCCAAGGATTTTTCAAAGGAAGCACCAACTGCATCACTGCTATGTTTTGTAGATATCAAGTCCCTGGGGCCTTCTTCCATTCTTGTTTGCAAACCTTGCTGGGGCTTAATTGAAACAATATGCTTCACTAAGCATACAAGTTAAACGAAGCATATGCAAGTACAAAATATGAGAGAAAATGTCATTATTGTGGCATTTAAAGAAACTGCAGGACAAATTAATTTTTACATGATTAGAATAGTTTGCCATGTTATCTACCTACCTCTTATTTATTTGTTTTAGAGGGAATTAAAATGTTGAAATTGTCTTTCAGTGTTATTTTTCCCCTTGCTTCCCCCAGTGAACAGAAGAGCAGCAAGAAATACTGAGATGAAAGTACTGGCATTGTGTAGTGACACTAAAGAGTAAGATGTGCCCAGTGACTGCTAAATTACTTGAGTCCACAGAAGCACTGGGGGTGGCACAAGGAGTGTGATGAGCAACTTTGTGGATCTGGCTTCATAAGCAATTTCATTTTTTATGTCCATCTGAAGGCTGGGCTTGCACAGCAGCATTTGGGGCTCCAGACACTAGCATTTGGGGCTGACATGCAACACAAGTTTTTTCTGGCCCATCATAAACATGTCAGAAGAAGCAATGATGTCCTAAGGAGTCTGAACAGCACTGTTAAAATTCTTCATGAAAGTGCATATAAAGCCAAACCAACTAATTGGATGTGCAAGAGAGAGAGTGGTATGGCAGCACTCTGGGAACTGATAGGATATCCTAATGATTATGTGGATTGTGGTCAGTGAGGTAGTTAAAACCTTTCCCTTAAAATGGAAGCATCAGGAGATCTGGGAGCAAAATCATCTCAGGGATCATGAGAGACCATAGTGGGTGTGAGGGGAAAACAAATGATTAAAAAAAAAAAAAGCAGCTGTACATGTCCAGAAAAACATATTCTGTAACAAGTGAATGAAATACGATTTGGACATTTTGGGGATTCCCCCCACCATTTCTCATTTCACTGAGCACCAATCATAGGCAAGGACTGGTCCAAAAGCCAGTCAACACTCTGCTCCTTTGCACTTCCCATTCCAAATGAACTGACATTCTCCACAGCCTTTCTCTGTTGCACTCTGAGACATTTTTCTCTCAATAAGCTTTTTAGTAGTATAACAGTGGCCTTGTTTTATCTTCACTGACTTTTGGGAACCACCTTTTCATTACTGTTGATATCTCTGGGTGACCTTCAGCTACAGATGAAACACGGGCCAAATGTACACTAAATTTGGAGTGCATCTGGTTTTAATTATGGATGAAAAAATGTTTAGGCAGATGCATTCCAAGTTTAGTGCAAAACATTCTGTACTGCAAAATCAAAGTGTTTTGAAAATATGTTTGGGAATACTATGTTGCAAAACTCCACTGTTGGCTGTGCTCATAACTTCTTTTTATGTGGAGACAGGGAGAAAATAGAAGAGAAAGCCAGAAGACAGAGAGGAAGAAAAGTCTCTCTTAGGTCATCCTAACAGAGAAGAATTCCTCTCTGCTCATAGAAAACCAAACACTACTCTTGGAATACAAAATACTCACATGCCTCAATCCAGCTCCACCCCTTACTTCCTTTACTTCCATTTTCTTCTTCTTCCGTTGTGTTTTGCTTTCAGGTCCAGAAAGGCAGAAACGAATGCCTGCTTTGCCTTTTGGCAAATCCTGAAAGCATCAGAGAT
Organism: Cettia cetti; assembly: GCA_013401135.1. Lineage (NCBI taxonomy): Eukaryota > Metazoa > Chordata > Aves > Passeriformes > Sylviidae > Cettia > Cettia cetti. Next base: position 26,165 of record VZUI01097875.1, on the reverse strand, counting down.
TTTGTAAGAGGAGTCCTGGGACAGCTGATTTGGGGTTTTTTTCAGGAAAACTGATTACCTCCAGGAGTGTGTGCTGACAGTGTACAAGCAGGGCTGTCTCTCTGAATAGGGTGCACACCTCAGCTTAATACATCTCAAAAAGCTCAGCCTGCTCTTCCCACTGCTGCCCAAAGGAACATTTCCCTGGGTTTCTAGAAATCATTTAAACAGCAAGACTTCTGCTCCTACATCTCCACCCAAGATACCACTTATCACTGTCACCGACGCCTCTTATCAGCAAACTTAAATAAATATGTCCTGGCTGCCCGAGATGCTGTGAAGGCCGTGTCAGCTCTGGACTCCACACCTCTTTTAAGGCCTGGGTATTTGAGAAGGTCAGCAGCAGCAGGGTGCAAACACCCAGGGTTTGCTGCTTAGGACAACGATACCAGGGGATGATGAACTCCCAGAACCAGCCAACTTCCCCAGCCCACCTCACGCCTTCTGCAAGAGTGTTCCCCAGCTCCAGCTATCTCAGACAAGTCAGGCAGGGACCATGCCAAGCACTTCCTCCCAGCACGAGAAAGCCCCCATAACCAAAGGAGCCTGGCTCCAGGGCTGGACTGGAAACCCCAACATGGGTGAGACTGACCCCAGAGGACCAGGTCTCCCTTGGCCATCAACAGCCCTGCCTCACCTTCTTCTCATCCCTCATATGATGCTCCTCATCTCCAGTCCAGTTTCCCCACTCCTCTGTGGGAGCCTTCCAGTCAGAGTCCAGGTCAATCACTGAAGGGTCACCTATTAGGGCAAGCATACAAATGAGTTATGTTCAAATCCATACTACATCCCAGCCTCACGAGTGGCACAAATGCTGCAAAAATACCTGATGCCTTCTTGCTTGCCCATGTGATATTTGGATGTGCATGTATGCATGTCTTAAATGTGTTAAAACATTTACAAATTTATTTTAAAAATGTATTAAGACATATACATTGACTGCCAATTCACAATTAGTGACAGCACTCCTCAGTACAGGACAAAAATGAGAGAAGGGCAGAAAAGCACATACGAAAACAAAAGCCCTTCCAGCCTGCCCTTCAAGAAAACAAGCTTTACAAAACTAATAGTGTAGCTTGTCAAATATTTCTTTTTAATTTTATGAAGAAGGATTGAGGCATATCCAGAAACACTGGCAGACACAACAGGCTCTTCCATTCACTGCAACACACTATCCTCTGGGCAATTATTCATATGGAAGAGTAATATTAACAAAGGATTTGTGCATTCATTATTGCTCTCATTGGTGTTTTGTTTCTTACAAAAAAAAAAAATAGAACCAAGTGCATTCTCAACTTCATCTTCCTTTTCTATTTTCTTTTTTTGAATGTAAACCAGAAAATGTACTATCCCAGCACTGATTTCCAAACCTCCTTAAGATATAACTCCAAAGATGCACGAAATAGATAACACCTACCCTGCATCAATTCTGATCATTTCATGGGAACTGGGCAAAAAACTTTTCAAAATCTTTTAGGTTTCTCTATCTTTCAGCATCTGGTACGTTTGAAAATCTGGCTGCAAGCCTTCAGCTGCCTCTCCACAAAGCACTGGCAAACTATCCTCAGTCAAGAAGGCAAAGCATACCAGTTTAATTCCTCCACCCAAACTGAATGAGGTGCAAAAAAGCAGATAAATCAGAATAAGATGTTGAAAGGACTACTTGATTATTTTTTAACAATTTGAATGTAACAATCTTAAGTCTTATCCTAACAGGAAGAACAACTTAAAAACACAACATACAATGATAACTCTTAGCTGATTACTTCTCTTAAAAAAAAAAAAAAATCCCAAGCTGGATGGAAAAACTTCTACTTGAAGAAGGGCCAAAACCAAAAGCATGCTGGGAATGATAAAAGAAAACTGTTTCCAAAAAGTTGCTCTGACCAGTTTGCTGCCAAATGTTATAAACATGATTATAAACATTGTTCAAGTTTCTCAGTTTAAAATCCTTGCCCTCTATATAGACAATATGTCTTTCCTTCTTCAAAAGGGAAAGGAAAAGCTAATTTTGAATGCATTCCCCAATAAAATTCCAGTTCAAAGTAGAATTCAGTCTCCTGAGCTGCAAGGCAGCAGCTCTGCTGATGGATGATCTCATGGGTGTGCAAGCAAAACATAACACATGGAAAGCCACAACTGTTGTTTTCACCTTTTTAACTTCTGATATCTCAAAAAGTGCATTTATATATATACTTTTAAACATGAAAATAGCTTTGATGGCAAACTGCCTGCAATGGGTTTATGTTAATGCTTCACCCTTGTCACATGTGGGCATGAAACCTGGCCAGACACGGTAACTGCCTCATCTCAGAATTACTCTTCCCAAAGTATTGTGTCCCAGGGGTGTTTAAAATCAACTCAGACTAAAATTAAGGGCAATATAAGATTCTTTACAATTTGCTGGATTTGATGAGGAAATCAGATTAAATGTACTTATCTCAAAGCTCTGATTAAATGTACTTATCCCAAAGCTCTGATTTAAAATCTCTTCTGTTGTGTGCTGTATTTCCCTTCTACAGTGGCATCTCCCACCGTGTCTTTAAGCTTTGAATACTCTCTATATTTTTAAATCTGATTCTCCTTGGGTCATCAGTTCTCTCACAGGCTAAAACTGATCAGTAATTCCCTGGAACATAAACACTAAAAGAAATGTGCTGTGCAACAGGATGTCCTCCTGCTCCCCATGTGGGTTTAGCCCTGACAGAGGTGATATCTCTCTCAGCACCAACACAGACCAACATCTTGGCAATTCCTGCTGTTTATTTTTATAAAAACAATGCTGTTAAATGTCATTTTCCAACTGAGTTCTTGCTTGTAACCCACCCCAGTCCTCCAGCAAACTCCATCAAGACAAAGCTGTACTTTTCTGTTGGCAGCAAATATTTGCAGAGTGCATTTCAAGGCCAAGGTGGCTTCCATGTACCCCATGCAATGAAAACACTTTTAGATACTGAAAGGGACAACACTGAAGGCGTCTTCAGAAATCAGGGAGGCTGCCAGCCCCTCTGCAGGCAGAAAGTCCATCCCAGCACCAACCACTGAACACCCTTGGTCTCCAGTCTCTCTTCTGTGTAACAAGGAGCAGACAGGGAACAGATGGCTGTGCCCTGGGGGGTGTTGAGAAGCAGGCAAACAGCAGCAGGATCTGGTCAAAGGAGACAGTCAGCAGGTTCTCTGTGCCTGCTGATAGATAGGGTGGGGTACAGTACTGTACAGGCTGAACCTAATTATCTGGCCTGGAAAATGAAACTGGAAAGTACTGCAGCAAAGCTCAGTCTGTGTCACCAAGAAGAGGATTAAAAATTTTCTGGTCTGGAGTTGTACATTTGGATTCTAATCTACCAGCATCTCTCTTGGCATGCTGTCCCAAAATATGGGCAGCAGAAACTTAAGGGAGGTTCACCTGGCAGGGCAAACCCCTCAGCAGGCTGCATATTGTCCATGGCACTGAGCTTTACTGTGGCTGCTGTAGAAAACCTATCCCTTTACAAAGGGCAGTTTACTGTGTTATGAACACAGTCCTAACCCAAATCCTTGCCAAGACATCACTTGTAAACTAAGTGTAATACATTCAGTTGAAATGCATAGATAATTTCCAGTCTAAAGGATGAATTTTTATGTTACAGGTCAATAGCTGGGTGGAGGAATCCTTTATTTGGCACCTTCCTTCAGCATAATTCAGGAGAGGCAAAATATCAAATAAACCCCAGACTGAAGACTTCTTTTAGTGGAAAAAAGCTACTGATTCCCATAAAACAAAGGAATTAAAGTTGATTTTAACTCTGGAACAGAAGGGAAGTTGGAAGTCAGGAGACGTAGGGTCAGGAGATTCGGGAGTTTTCTTAAGGTTATGGGGAAAATTTGCTTTGGCAATCAAGAAGGACTCATTGGGAGGATGCCAAGACACAGATAAAAAGTGACTCTCATGGTCATGAAATGTTTCATTTGCAAAGCAGAATGTGGATTTTCTGAGACTGCCCTGCACTGTTGCCAAAGCACAGGTCCACGGCACTTGGAAGCAGATCAGTATTCCCTTGCCTTGGAACCAGACACAAGTGCTCTAAAACAGCAGGCTGCACTGTGTGGGTTACATGTTTTATAACAGCAAAACCAGCCACAGCTTGCAATGCATTCTGTGGGACAGCAAAGCTAAAGTACATAAATGTCACCAAAGGGGCAGTGGCAGATGCGTGGCATAGGTACACAAAGGGAGTATTAGGAAACACGTGCAAATAAAGTTTCCAAGGCAGAGGCAGGAGGATCAAGAACAACCCTGCAGAAGAAGCAAGAAAAGCACCTGGCTAAAGCAGAGCACGTCCCAGGCTCAAAAATAAAGTGAATTATGTCAGGATCTGATGTGTTTTAGCCCCCTTTCTTTTTGTGACAGGAATGAAAAGTATGCAAACACTAATGATGAGTAGGGAAAAATGATGAACAAAGCTTCCCACTTTGGGGCCCCCTTCCCTCATGGCTGAGTCCTGGCCATCTCAGCCTGCTGGTGGACTGTTGGGACTGAGCCATCAGTGCTGACCGTGTCACTTTAACTCCAAGACACTGATTGTCCCCAGCTAACAAAGGCTTAGATTGCTAAGGACTAATTGTTTGAGTATGCAGAGACAATGACTGATGACAGAATGAGAATTTCAGAATCAATGAGGTTGGAAGTGGCCTCTGGAGATTGTCTAGTCCCACCTCATGGCTCACAGAGGTCACAGCTACAGCAGGTTTCTCAAGAATGCAGCAGAGTTTTAAATATTTTGAAGGGTGGAGAGTCTGCAACCTCTCTGGGCAAACTGTTCTGTTGCCTGAACACTCTTAACCATAAAAAAAAAAAAACCCAACGTTCACTTATGAATAAGAGGAAATTCACTTCTTACCCATTTGCCTGTTCCCCACTCTCCAGGCCAACCATAGGCAATGACCCCATCAGGTGCTCATGGCTGGACCTTCTCCAGTATATCCCTGACTGTCTTGTACTCCAGATATGACAATAATTAAGAATTAACCACCAGCAGCGTGCATCATTAATGAAGGTCAACACAGGAGTGTGTTGTTTAGAAACCAGCCTGATTGAGAGTCTCAAATATTCCAAAAGTGACTGCCCAGTTCCCTTTACCACTAACTCCCTCTCTCCCTCTACGTACATATGCTTTCAGTTGTGCCAACACTTAAACCTCAAGCCTTTTGTGAGTGAGGGTGTTATTATTGCTGATACTTCACAAAAAGATAACTCGATGTGAAGCAGGGAGCAGGCCAAGGCAGCTCCACCAGCCAGGCCAGAGGCAGGAGTCCGGCACCCAGCTCCTTTGGCTGTACCAGCTCAGCACAGAACAAAGAGACTCATTACATGTACTGCTCTGGATTTGATAAAATGACCCCAGCTCATATTTAGGCTATGAATGGCTTTTTTTTTTTTTAAATTCCTAAGCCTGCAAGAGCTAACAGGCCATGTTTAACTATCTAAGAGCTCATTTTGCCTGCAGCACCGACCTTAATGCCAACCATTACCTCATCTAAATTCAGGGAATACATGTTCCTGAAGCACCCCTCCCCTGCATCAATATCAACGCTGATGATTCAAAGGAAAAAAAAAAAATACCAGGACAAAAATGCAAGCTGCAAGACAGAATCCTCTAAACACTTCTGCTCTGATGTTTGCAGAAGCAAGCTGCTGAATTTGTTCCTGTCGTTCCACTCTCAGACAGATATGGAACTCCAAAAGCAGAGCTCTGCTTGGCTTTGCAAGTGCAGATCAAGCCCGGAGTGTGCCAAGTCTGGCATGTGCTAAATGTGGTGCAAGGGAACGCTGCTGAAGAGCTGCCCACGCTGCCTCCCTCCATCCCACGTGGGCATGACGGGCTCCAAAGCTGGAAAGGGCCAGGCACCCATTGCAGCAATGCAGGGGTAAAGAAACACAGCACCAAGGGAAGGCTCAGGATTGGGCATTTTGTTTTTATGCTTTTTAAAGCAAACTATGCTATTTTTAAAATCATGGCCAACATGATGCATCTGCTGCAGAGCTTCAGTTACTGCTGGGCAGAGATGCAAGACAACCACAGTCTTTTCTCCTTAATGCATTCCACCCCTCTGGGTTCTCCTGCAGTTAAGCAATCAGAGCAGCTAGAGCACAAAGAGGTTTGCTCACCTAATCAGCCATCAATCCTGCAAGAGCAGAGAAAGGCCTCCCAACAACAGGGGTATATATAAATACTTCGCTCGATCCTGACCAAAAGGTCAAGAGAAAAGGCCATCTAATACCCACACTGTTCATGCCAAATTATTCCAACCACTCAGGACCCATGCTTGTCTTTCTTTTAAAACTAAATAAAACACCCGTTACCAGTCATAAAAAGGCTGAAATCCTGATTGCCAGAGTGCACTGGACTTGTATTCTGCATCTGGGTTCAGGGCATTTCCAAGGAAATTTAAAATTCTGGCAAAGGTACATGGAGCTTGAAAAGCACCCCATCCTCCCACGGCTCTCCCTCAGCCACCCCACTGAGCCCGGGCTGCAGCTGCCTGGAAAAGGCTCACTCAGCTCCACCTTCCCACACCACGGTGGGAGGGAGGGAAACACAATGCTTCAGTTATGAGAACCAAACACAGCTTTGAACTCGTTTCACAAATTCACTAATCTGGCCTGACTGGTAACACGTGGGGCTTTTTGAAACAGAGCCCATCCTGCTGCCTCTGGCTCAGGAAGTCCCTGACCCTCTCTCTGCAGGGTGTGGGGAGGGATCGCCCTGTGCTTGCCCTGTTCTGTGCTTATCTGCCCGCAGCTGATAGCAGTGCAACTGCTGGAGAGAGGACACGGGAGCCCGCAGATAGCCCCCTACAGCTGGTGCTGCTGCCCAGGAGCTCTAATTACACTTTGCACCAGTATGTACACACCAAAACAGACTGTACCTACTGCATTATTTGTTTTTCTTCTGAGGGAAGACAAGTAAAATGCACTTTCTTGCCCTTCTCGAGGGTTCCACATGGACAACTGCTGCCCTGACTGAGCTCACAGCAGCTCTGGGCACCTGTTCAAAACCAGACCCACAGAGGATTTCTCCCTCACCAGCTAATGAGCCACACGGGAAGTGAACCCTGATGTCTCAGGCTTAGGGAATGGACTGAAGAGAGTTCCTGCATTGGTGCACTTGTTTGTCTACAGAAAAAGGGCAAAGAGACGTACCCTGCCCCTGCCACGCATCATCTGCTGGGAGGAAAGTCGAGCTGCCATGCCAACCGCATCTGGAAGGACTGTCCTCAGATGATTTACTCTTCACGTTATCTGCACATAGGAAAGCATCTTCATTAAAAAATTAAACCAAAAAAAAAGCCCAAATCTCAAGCCTAAAGGATAATCACATAGGTATATTCACATTATTAAAACCAATTAATCATGCCTCTGTCTGCTTGCTATGTCATGATGGCTGGATGTTATGTAATTTAAGCCACATGTTAATCTATGTTTCTCATCACAGTGGATTTATTAACAAAGGCTGGACGAGGACACTACATGCATAAGTTATTAAAAACAACTCACTCAGGAGTGGCTAAACTAACACCATTCAGAAATGTAAACTTCTGGCACATCTCTGTTGGGGACCTAAGGAGGGAGCTGTAGTTCCTGCAGAACAAAAGCTGCATCCAGAGTATCCAGTTCCAACCCCCACCACCTTCAGTGAGAAGGCTTCTGTTCAAACTAACAGAAATCCATAATTACCAAATTGCTCCATAAAAGAGCACAGATGAGAGAGCTGCTGGAGGAAAAAGAAAAAATTGTTTTGATGATTACTTTCAGTAACTAAACTAACCAGTAGGATGCACATGCCTCCCTGAGTGACCCCCTTTAGCCCTTTCTAAGGCCCGTACATAACAGATTAGGGTATTCTTCACAACTTTCATAAATTGGTGGGGGGTTCACATCTCTGACTTTTCCTTTCTTCCTTTTACCTAATGAACTCTGAGGTTTATGCAGTTGTGTATGTTTGATTTTTTGCTGCATAAATGCAGATGTTAAAAAATATTTCTCCTTGTTGAGTATTTATACATTAGGAACTACTTGAATCCACTGACAAAGTGTTGGAAAAGAGATGGTTAAATATGGCATGTGTTATATTAATTGCCTTATCTGGCTTTAGAAGCTGATTTCAGCATTCTGGCTAACATCACACACCCTGTTTTGTGCACAACATATCTGTATGTTTCTATGCTTGTCTTTAGCATCTCTAACAGATTCAGGACCAGACCTAGCATTCACCATCCAGCTAAACTTTCAGTCAAATCAGTGAAGACTGAGAGTGGCAAAGATGCAAAGTGAAAGCCAGAAATGAGACTTAACTCATTACAGAACAAGGAGATGCTCCATCCTTCTCAAGGCTATGCTTGGAGAGGCTCAAGTAGAAAATCCCTCACTGTGCTGGATGAGAAGCTGCTGGCTAGGCAGCCTCTACCACAGCTTTTCCAAGCTGTACATTCACTCCCTCCCTCAGTTTGAAATTCTCTGAATTTGTTGGTTATCAGAGCACAACAGAAACCTTCTGTGTGAATCAACCTAACAGAAAGAATCTGCAGGGAAGGCAATATTTTTTTTTATTTATTCCAAGATGAGTATACAAGTTTGGAAAGCAGTCAATAAAAGGTTCTGATGTCACTCCCTGAAACACTGGTGTGCTGAACTGCAGATGCAAGCAAGCTCTGCAAGGAAGAGTGACTAATGAGCTGTGGCTCTGGGGGAGAAGACACATGTGTGATCAATGACAGCCCTTTTCAGCCAAGTAGCTAAGAAAGTGATAGAAGAATTCAGATAGAAGTACAATGAGAGGCCACTCACCTAAATCCCTGGAGAGATCTGACAATGTCCCAAAGGTCACAGGACAGGATTTTACATCAGCAATATCCCATGTTCCTGCATTTAAAATGCAAACAAACAGTAACCCAAAATTTGACGTCATGTTCAGTTTCTACCTCATGCTCCCAAGCTCATTACAGCCCTTCCATGTTCTCTTCATTCCAAGCCTGTATCTACTGGACAAGCATCAAGCAAGGAGAAATCACCTTTATGGACAGATAGAGTTCAGCCCCATCACCACATACACCTTCTCAGACTTTCAACGTGCATGTCACATCAACATGGCACTTCTCTGGACCTGAATTCCTCACTCATCTGAACTAATGCCCCCTTTATGCACTGCTGGCAGAAGTTGTCATTTTGTCATGTATTGGAATTTAGCCTTTTGAAAGCATTAGAGTAAAAATGGTACTAATGTCCTCCCCCAGCAACCCTGTACTTTGCAAGAAAAGGACTCTAGCAGGGAAGGCAACTCACATGAGGGCAAACTAAGAGCATTTTCTGAATCATCAGAGTACTGGATTACTGCTGCTGAAGGTGAGTCATCATGTGGCCTTACATACCATTCAATTCAGCTACCATGCTCAATTAATCTGAGAATGAAGTCAAAATCAAATGCTTTTGATTCAGGAATACCCTTGCCTTTTCCTGTTTTGAAATACATGGATATACCCTGCAGCCTAACTCTGACCGTGTGTAAGCATCCTCAGAAGGCAAGGCTTTGGTTGTAAAGGACACAAATAACACCTCTGGGTAGAAACCAATTTGTACCCAGCAGGTAGTCTACAACACAAGGAATTCCTGCCATAAGGACCCCTTTTCTTACATTGCTGCAAAATAAATGACACCGAGCAGGGTTGAAGGGGGTGGACAATACTGTGTGTGCAGGATGAATGTCAGTGGGGCTACACTGATGAGGACACAGCAATTTGTGAAGCTTCCTCTCAGCAATATTTGAATGTCAACACTCACCTACATTGGAGAAAACATCGTCTTCTGACCTGGAGGGTGCCAATTCTTCCCGTAGGGCTCCTGAGCCCTTCAGGACGGTCCCACACTCTGCCTTGGCAAAGAAAGCACCTTTTCCACCACCACCAGTGTCCTCTGTGAGTGGCCACACTGCTGCCTTCTCATCCCAGTCACAGGCTGGCTCAGCCGCCGAGCTACCCAGGGATGCTCTGCTGGGGTCTTCTCGGGAATAAACATTACCACAGATCACCATTATTTTTAATTACAAGGAAGAGTTCGTACAGGAGAGACAACAGAACAAAGCCTGACCTAAACCCATCAGGCTATTTCCAAATGAAATTATTTACAGATATGATGACAGCGAAGCAGAGCTCCTGGGATGGGACACTGAAGTGGAAAACTGTAAGGCCAATGTGTGAAGGACAGCACCACAGCAGCCTCCCTCCGTGGAGGGGAGGCTCAAGGCCTCTAGAGTCCTGCTGTGGGCCCAGAGCAGTGAAGGAATAGAGAAAGAGAACAGCTGGGCCTCCAAGAAAAAAGAAAGCAAATCTCTTGGATGTTGGTATTCAAGGCTGCTAGAGAAATCAGTGCAGGCATATGAATATTTAAAAAAACAGAGTGTTTTATGACTCCAGCCTTCGGAACAGCAAAGCATTTTCTGGAGCTCTGGTGAGGAGGAGACCACAGCTGACATCAGCTCCACCTTCACATACCTTAATGGTGATGCTGCTGTTTCTCCCGTGCCAAGGAACAGCAGCCAGCACTTGTCAGGGTTAGGGCTCCTTCCCAGAAAATCAAATCTCACTACTCTGTAAATGCCCACGCTAACATGATCACAGGGTCCAGCATTCTGCACAGCCCTGGCTGCAGGATTGCACCAAAGACTTCTGGTGCTTGAAGTGAGACTTGGTGAACTGAGCTCCCTTTTCTGAGTCAGCAAAGCCCTTAACACCTGCATGACCTTAGGGTTAAACCCTGTGGGGTTCTGCATGTGGAGCTGGCACCACTGATGACAACAGTTCTTCTGACATGAAGAAAGAAATGGGGACTCATTCACTTTGCTGGAGACAAAGTGCAGACCTCAGCACCTCTAGCCTTTAAAGACCCTTGATAAACCAAGAGTTAAAAATCCAAACTCTTGATATTTAACTCTATATAATCCAAATTATAGAAAAAGTGGTCCCAAGGTGTCTGTATATTTTTCTATTGAAATTTCCTGTTTCCTTACCCTTCAATTTTAATAGAGCATCTGAGAGCACTGTAAGAGCCTTATTGCAGATAGTGCACCAACTCATACATATATCCAGCTACATCTCCCAGTCCAGCTTTGTCTCTCCAATATTCAAACTCCTATCTTAGCTTCTAAGTTACTCTAATATTATAAACCTAAAGGTTATTTTAATCATTTTATCACAGATAATGAAAATACTTCCAAATGTCTTAATTCCATGACCTGCTTTCATATAGTGGTTATCACATATAACATGATTAGCAGAAACATATATAGGCATAAGTGCACAGCAGACACCTTGAAATGCCCAGAGGAAAAATGTGGAGTGAGCACAAAGTGTTGTTTCATTTCATCTCGTTAGGATAAGAGCATATTCCTATTACAGTTCTTTAGTCTGGGCAATCCTGGACTAAAGAATCTTCTTGGAACTGAGCAAATTATGTGTGGTTTTTTATGTCCATTACCAGAAAACTTCTGTCAAGCCACACAAAAGGAACAAGCCCACGTGACACCAAGCCTTTAGCAAAACTACAATCTAACAGACATCTGCCTTCAAAGTCCTGTGGGTAATGCTGTGTGCTCGGCTGTGTGTTTTAGTGAGAGCGTGGAGTAAAAGGCAAGCTACCAAGTAAAAGCTCCCAAAGCTGGTTTTTTTAAAGTAAATAGTCTCAGTAAATGCATGGATTTTGCTGCCAAATGATAAATAGAGCAAACAGGAAGATGCTGGGTTGTGTGGAGAGGTAACAAACCCACCCAGATCAGGTGTGTGAATTGAGCCTGTACATTTACCTTTTTGTTTCAGCCTTTCCTTCCTTAAGTGTCTCTTTTCACGGCTGCTGATCTTGGTCTGCCAAACTCCTACAACACAGAGCAAAGTTCATTTTTAAGCTATCAAAGAACTTTCTTCATTGCCCTTACTGCTTAGCACCAAGGTAAACAGCCATGTGAAAGTTTCAGATTCTGGCTGTAAAAGAGTCATCAGATCTCATGCAGCATGTCCCGTGTGCAGCCTTTGCTTCCCCTGCAGAGATGTGTTACATAAGAAACCCCCATCACAGACCTGTCTGTTGTGTCCTGACTCACGTAAGTGCACATGTTCTTCTGTCCTGTGTGTCAGCCTGATGTGACACCCATTCCCTCGGGGGACATGTCACAGCAGAGCATCAACCACCTTATATGTCTGACAGTGGGCAGAAGTTAATGAAAATCTTAACCATTAAATAAGGCCTCAGTTTACTGGGTTCCTCTAGCCCTGAACATACCCTAAGACTTGTTCTGTCATGTGGACACCCTCTCCCACTCAGCTGGTTTACACACACATTCATTCACACCCATGGGGCCACATCCTGTGTCCATCCATGCTCTCCATGACCCAAGAAGTCAGAGGAGGTGCTGGCAAAAACAGTTAATGAAGGACAAACCCCTGGAGCTGACCAAGACACTTCTTTCTGTGAAGCATCCCTGAAGAGCACAGGAAGCATCCCCAAAAAAACACACAGAACATTTCAGCTGGCACATCCATTCAAAAAAATTACAGATCCATTTAAAGAAATCCTCTGCTGTGTCCCCTTCTCCCCCAGCAGCCCCCTGGGCCACAGGAAGGACTCTGATCCAACAGGAGGGAGGACTTCTCTTGCTCTCACCACCACACTAATCACATTGTAATCTTTTAAGCCCAGAAAAGCTTAGAATTTGTTGTTTTCAATGTAACCCTTGGTGGGGGAGGCAGAGAGGTGCTCATGGGATGCAATGTATTTTCCAGTGACATTCTAGTTGCCTGAGATTTATTTCTCTGCCAGATTTCTCTGCAGATCTGCTTGCAAACAAAGGTCTTGGCTCTGCTCACAGGCAAGAGGTGTGCTACAAGTTGGCAGTGAATTTCCCCAGCACCTTTACCAGCCTCAGCCATGGGCACAAAAATGTGCTGCTCCATCAGTGTATCAGCATGGCAGAGGCCACAGGATTAGGGGAAGAGCATGAAGAAGGACCCCACTGACCACTGGGCCTCTGACCACTTCAGAGATCCTTCCTCGCCTGCAGATTTGCCCTCTCTGTGTACACAGGAAGGACCTGGGAGTGTGGCAGGAAAGAACATGGCCCCTGTCAGAGACTGAAATGTTATGGTTTGGCTTAAACATCTTTATGAAGGACTTTTGCCCATTATAGAAAAAGTCATAATGATGCTGCACCACCAAAGCCCACCCTGGACAGGCCTGCTGACTGAAACCCTGAACTGTGAGTTAAACTGCCTAAGGCAGCTCGAGATAGGGAAGTGACACTATTGTTCAAAGCATCTGGAAGAGCACCCACAGCCCAGCCCAGCACCTTCTTGGAGGTGGAGGCCACAGCCCCAGGTTTATCTGCTGCCAGGCTGGCACAGACCCTGCACCAAAGGGGGGAGGAGGAAAGGGCCTGGGTGTGTGGCACAGCCATGGCGGTGAGCACCCATCCTCTGTTGTGCAGACCCGCTCAGCTGTGGGGCCCCTTCACCCCTGGAAAGCCACATCCATGTGAGGGACAGCAGAGGGACTGTCATGGCCCATCAAAGGCCCCTCCCAAAGGAGTCTCCAGACCCTGCACCAGAGCACTGCACGTGATGCAAGAGGTCCACAGTGTTGCAAGGGACGGTGTCAAACCTGCCCCCCCTCAGGGGAGGCACATGGCATTCCCACCTGCCCAACTGTATACTAATCCATGGGATTCTGTATTTTTAGGGAGGGGATCCTCACCACCAAGATGACCAGATGGAGGGAAGCAACAAGGCATCGGAACCCATGGAGGGGTGATACATTTCTAATCTTTGCCACTCTCCCTGTCCCCCCACACACCTCTTTTTCTGTTTTTCCTTCTTTCCTTTCTCTTTCTTTCTTATTGCCTCTTTTACTATCAAATAAAATATATTGATTTTTTGATATCAACACCTAAGCTTGTTTGGTTTGAATCACATTTTTTGGGTATATTCAAGTCTTTCAAAATTCAATCCATTTTATTCACAGAGAGTTAGTTCTCTTTACTCTTCTGCTATTAAACAGCACCTGTCCACATAGTTACACATAGGAAGGAGCAGGTGATAGAAATAACTCTCAAACTGGCAGCTTTCCACATTAACAGAGAACTCTAGAACACTAGAGAAGGCCTCCCTTTTGACATACTTCATCCCATGTTATTATTTGGTAATATGCACCAGATAACAGAAGAATCAGATCTTTTGTTACCTTCTTCCTCTTGCAGTTTGTCTTTTTCCACAGAAAGCAGATCTTTTGGCACTTCTTTGTCTGAGCACTGGGTTTTCCTTTTCTTTTTAGGCTATAGTATAGATGAGATAGAGAGCAGAAAGATAAAACAAGTATTTGTTATGTTTCATCCAGAAGAAAAAAAGAGTCAGGGCAGCAGTTAAAAATGGAGACAATCCATGATACTCAGAGAGAGTAGGGGGTTGCTGGAGTCTTTTAAGTGTGTGCAAGTCTTCCTGAGCAGGCAAATTCCAAACCAATAAACATTATTGCTTTGGACCTACATATCTTATTTGCTTGATTAGAAGGTTCACATTTTAATTCAGCTCTATAGTAAGATTTGCATTCATTGTTTCTAAGTTATAATGTTCTTTTAAGGAGGAAACTCTGAAGTATTCACCTCCTTTAAAATCAGGAAAGCTATAATCAAGAGTTAGGACCCTGCCACTGCTTAACAAAAAAACCCAGCCTCTACCCTCCCCCCTTCAACCCACGGAACAGCCTATTCTTACTGAAGGTATCTGTAGTTTACACTAGTCTGAAAGGGCACAGGAGTAGCTAAGGCCGTTTTCATACAACTTGATGAAACAGTAGCACTGATCTTAAAGCATAAATTTTGAATGTTCTAGATTAAACAGTGGTTCTTGACTTTTCCAAGGTGGGAAACCCCTGCCAGAAATATAGTTCCCTGTCCAGGCTCAGGGGCAGCTCCTCACACAGAATCACAAAATCACAGAAGGGTTTGGAAGGGACCTTAAAGATCATCCAGTTCCAACCCCCCTGCCATAGGCAGGAACACCTTCCACTGGACCAGGCTGCTCAAAGCCCCATCCAGCCTGGCCTAGAACTCTCTCAGGGATGGGGCAGACACAGCTTCTCTGGGAAACCTGGAACTTTCTGTAAAGACTTGGAAGCTCTTTAAAGTATTAGCCTCTTCCTCCGCACCAGTACAAGTGCTCAATACCCAAGGTAAAACCCTTAAACAGACCCAAGGAAAAGTCCCTGTCAGAGCTGGAATGGAAATACAGGAGATTTCAGCACCCACTTCTGGGCTTGGATGATGAGACCATCCCCCTTGTGGTGGCAGTGACAAACACTACAGTGTGGCTGTGCCAGAAAATTACATGGTCTTATATTCCTGCATCATCTCTTAAGAGCAGCAAACCAAGGAAGAACAAACTACCTTAAAAAAGGAACATTCTTAAAACAACTGTCTCTTGAAAGATAATATGTAAACTCTAAAACTCTTGCTGGTACCTTGAGGAGCTTTTTCTCTCTGATGCTGACTGATGTGATAAGATGGCCATTCACTGGAACCTAGGAGATGGACAATAAAAAATGCATTATAGTACATATACGTGCATGTGTGTATACGTGTAAATATATATAAAAATATATTTATTTCAATATCTTCCTATAATAAACATAATAATCTGAAAGATACAGCTAAGTAACCCTCTGTACAAATCTAGGCTAGAATTTGTGGCCTTGTTCCAACTGGAGTAATTTATTCCAAATTAATTAGTGTATGCTAAGCCTTTATGAATGTAAATCCACAAACTCCACAAAGATTTATTCCAAAGCAGACATATTTGTGGTTTATCATAAGATTTGTCTAGGATCAAAGTTGTTTTTCAGATAGGCTAAGCCTGTCTTAAAAAAACAACATAGACATGAGAAGGCTTATTTTAATTCTTGCTTACCAATTGGGGTGGACCTTATGTTCCCTCTCAAGTCTATCTGACCAACTAAAAGAATAGATTTTATCCTACCTAGATCCAGTAAAGTAAACAATAAATGTTTAAGGACTTTTTAAATTGTAGTTTAATTAATGTTTCAGCTGTCTCAGAATCCCCTGGCAATTGCCAGCCACCAGCTAGAGGGATGGGAAGGTGTAAATCTGCAGCTGAGACCAAAAGGGCTGTGCCAGCAAGGGCCACTGCACACTGTGTAGAGCCCGCAGCATCCAACACAAGGCTGAAGCTCCCTCCACAGGTGCCTCTGTTTCCCCCTGATGCACACAGCAGCTCATTGCTGCATGTATGGCATTTCTCTGACTTTTCCAGGTTGCTGTCCTTGTGCAATGCAGCTGCTGTTCAGCACTGTCCAGGCTTCCTTCAGCCCATCAGATCTGTTGGGATGCCCAGCTAAACCCACATCTCCCAGAAGGGAGCCTGACTCAGGCTGTCACCCTAATTCCTGATTCATCCTCCTCCTCCTCTGCCTAGGGCAAGGGGATCCCTGGCAGGTGAAGGCAGCCCTGCCTGGAGCAAAACCCATCTGATCCCTGCTGAATTCAAGTGCCCACTCCTCTTGGGGAAGGAAAGCCAATTGGTGTTTTCTCCTGCCTCCTCCTCCCCACTCTCACAGGTCATCTCTGTCCCTGAGACACTCTGGCAGTGATTAGCTACCAGCAGATAAAATCCTCTGGGCGACTGCCCGTGTCTCTCCCCAGCAGACCCAATGGGGCTGCAGTCCTTACTCTTAATGATCATCTCTTGGATATTTTGAGGACTTTAGAGCTATTTTTCACAAGTCTCAGAAAGGTCTAAAGTGCCACCTGTATGCTGGTAAATGCTTTGTCCCTGGAGGTGTTTGCTTGGAATTCCAGGCCAATTACAAGCCCATGGTGGACATGGACCCAGCAGGCTGGTGTTCATCCCAAATTCCACAATTATTAGGAGAGGAAGCCACATAATTGTGGATTTTGCACACAGACAATACTGATTCTGGGTCTTCCAGTAAAACACCAGAGTAGCAGGAGGCAAAACCCTTGCCTGTTATATCAGTAATTCCACCAGCTTCACATTATAAGCTTAAGTCAAAATCTCCTCTGTCTCCCTTGGCTATCAAAAGCAAACAATATAATTGTTTACAATTATGTCATTCTGAACATTAGTAAAATAATTACTTCTCTGTTAAAACCCAGCAACATTTGTTAGGAGCTAGCAAGGCTGTCTTGTTTTTTCCCATGGGCACTCTCTTCTAAGACTCTTAAGGTTCATTTACTAGAGGCACTTTAATAAACCCCACCACAAAGCAAAGCATTTTCCATCTCCTGCTCTGCTCAAGGGAAAAATCCCACTCTACCTGCAGCAGGGAAGGAAGCAGCCTCTCACATAAAATGTGGGATCTAAAATACAAAACCAGGGGCATTTTGGTGAAAATCTGAACTACATAGATATGGAAAAATCTTGAGCTTATTCTTTCTTTCTCAACATATGTTTCTGTCCATTTAAATGTATTGAAAATACAGATAGATCTTGTCTCAGTGGACAGTGGACAGATCTTGTCTCAGTGGACAAGAATTCCTAAGCAATATAGAATCTTGGGGAGTGATTTTCCATTATATGACATAAAACTTCAGGAAAACTTAATTTTATTGGATTAATGCAAGAAGAGATGATTGGAGGAAGCCAAACAACATGTGATTGGAATATTCCTTCCTGATGTCATCAAACCCTGGTGATTTCCCGGTTTTTCTCAATGATATCTTCACTGTTTTCTAAAGGCTTTGCAAATGGACCTCCCAAATGAAGGCACTTTGAGCAAGACTGCCACCATGGGCACAGAAACAGCAACACCAGCTTAGGAAGCAAAGAGGAGGATGCTTTTTTGCCTTCAAGACACACACAGATAGGAGGATAAGAGACATCCCAACTCCTGCCAGCCTCTCTTTATATCAAGATGCTTCTGCAAGCATGAGGGACTACAGGCAGAGACCAGGAAATGTCAGGATTAAGGACATGAAACTGCCTTCCTCCCCCAGGCTGGTGTACATGATCCCAGCCTGAGGCTGTACAGAGCCCTCACACAGGCAAGGAGAACTCCAGAAGGAAAATGTTGAGTTCAATAGAGGATTAAGGAAGATGGCAACTATATTGGCTCTGACAGACTTGTGTCAGCTGGGGCAGGATCACATTCCTGGGCCTTCTCTCCATATAAATGACAGTAAGCAAGGAGCTGGAAAAATTGCAGCACTTTGTTTCAGTGCTTTGCCAATCTGACTGCTGCATGCTTTTACCAGACAAGCACAACATTTGCTACTTAAATGATATTTCACCAGCTAGACAAACATCCCCCTCTCTCTCCATCACTGACCAGGAGGTTAAATACATACTGTGGACAATCATTTACTATGTCCCAGGGGTCTTCATGATGACTGAGTGGCTATTCAGCCCTAAGTGCCCACCTGGGACTCCTGAACCTAGTTGCATCCTTCCTAATGAGCAGCTGAATGCAAAAAAATACCAAAGCTGACCACTGACTGATGCTCAGCAAACATCTCACCACTGTGGTGATGCTCTTCTTTCAAACCTGAAATACCTCTTGCTTCTCTGCCATCCTTCAATAATACCAGCAACTCCCTTCCTTTCATCACCAAGAATTTTTACTGAGTTCTACTTCCTTTCAGTGGAAATGTATTATGTTAGCCTGACCTTTTGTATTAATTCCTGCCCTTATCCAATCCTTTTTCAGGCAGTAAGCTGGCTGTGTGGCTGAGGAACCCCATCCTACCCTATTCTTCCCTTTTGAAGCCCTCAGGGTAGGGGATTAGTCATGCCTCTTTATCGTGCCATTTGGCCACTATGAAAAGGAAAAAGGAATTTTCATTATTTTATTTCATTTAACCTAATGGAATCATTAAAGAGAAATTAATATTGTCAGGGGAATTTTTTTCTAAATGAAAAATGTAGTTTTGTACAGGGAAAACATATCTAAATCCACCACATTAAATTACTATATTAAGTTTTAAGTGCAATTCCAAATACATCAACTATATGCAGAGAATCAGAATCAGGACTTCTAGTGGAATCAGACTTAGCATATTAATTTTACTCACATTCCGTGGAACAATAGAAAGATTATTTTTAGTTCATGGCCATTTGGTTCATGACCCAGTGGAACAGGATTTCCCCCCCACCCCCCGCCTTTTTTTTCCCTTTTTTATGTAACTTAAAGTTATATTTCTGATGATTGTTCTGAAACTAGCAATTTCTGATTCTCTTGAGCTAGTGTTTATTTTATGCTGTTAATGTAGTTCTACATAAAGCGACAAAGAAAGGAGGCAACGTGATACATTTCCAAGTGCTAAAAAATACTGGGTTTAGTATATAAACCTTGTGTTCAAAGCCATAAAGCTGTATGCCTATACACTTACCTTTATGCATTTCAATAGTTTTGTTAGACTAGTCATTTTTATAAAACCCAACACCTTTGTAAGTGTTTATCAGATCAGGCAGACTGCTTTCACATCTCAGTGCCACCAACTGGTTAGGGGATTAATTAAAAATTATGTGAATATCAGCTTTAGGTTCACTAACTGCCCTTTGTCCCTCTTGGGGAAGGTGCTTAAAATTGCCTTCCTTAGGAAGGCATGGAAAGGTTTGCCCAGTAGAGGGATACTAGGACAAAATAAACTCAGACTATGAAACCCAAAGGGAGCTATTATATGCTTCACACATTGGAAATCAGGGAATTCATTTAAGAACGTGCATAAAGATTCAGAAAACTGTTCTCAGCTACCACTTTCAGAAAACTCAAATTAAGTGTGTTGGACAGTGGAAATGAAAGGAAGCAAAACTTCCCCATTCTGGCAGGGGGTCTGTGAACAATAAACCATTTCCAGATTTAAGAAATACTTCAATTAAATTGTTTCTTAGTGCTCATTTCCAGTGGGAAAAAAAAAACTGGAGTTTTTTTCACTTTATGTTACAACACAAGAAAAATGTGGTGGATTTAGGCCAAAAGGCAATACTGGTATGACAAAAGTAACACCAACATGCACTAAGTTAAAATAATAAGGGAAGGGGTAGGAGAAAAGAACAAAAAGAAAAGGACTTTCTAAGCAGAGCAATAAATAACCTCCCTTAAACATGCTATATTAAACTGAACAAGGTATGACTACATTTTCAGCTTTCTCAGTAGACCTTCAACAAGCTGAAAAGTGAGCAGAAAGTCATCATCCCTCTGAGCATCCTCTGGAAGATCCTGTACTTGCTCCCTACACTCCATGCTCTGAGTCAGATTATTTGCAGCATCACTTCCATTTCATTGTTGGCTCTCTGCAGATGGGTTCTTGTCTCCTGGGCACAGAAGCAGGGGCTGGGCCACAGGGTGAGCAAGCCCAAGTGCTGCTGCTGCGGCCCCACTTTCATTTCTCCATCCACAGACAGTGAGCAATCAGAGGGACAAACATGCTGGGAAATCAAGCAGTGCTGGGTTTCATTAATTCTGATTCGGAGTTTCATAAATGGAAGCAGACATCCTGGCTAGTCTGGCTTTGCCCCACGGTCTTGTCCTGATGATGGACTTTGCTCTGGGAGACCTATTCCCTAAACCAATGAGAACCAGGTTAATGGGAAAAGTCAGAGGAGAAAGGATGGGGTTTAGGCAGAGGCCGTTGGAGAAACAGGAAAGTACCAGCTTCAAAGAAAACTACTCATTCAGTTGTAACAGCTAAAGAAAGGACAACACAATGGCAATTTCTGCTCAGGTGACAATGGAAAGCCAAAAAATGTTGAGTTTGTTAGCAAGGGAAACTGAGTGGCTCTCCATGCATGGGAAAGAACATAAAGGATCTTCTTTGGGACATGGCTGCTCACAACACTACAGAGACATATCTGCAAAGGGGAGGGGAAAGAGAGCAGAATCCTGGTTTTTGATCAATACTATAAGTACTAATAATCTTATTGTTAATAACTGTTATTGATACGTGGTAATGCAAAATCACTTCAGACAAATGTGTTCCCAGTAGGAAAGAAGAGTCTGTTGGAAAGGAAAATTACATGCAATGTAAAAGGGAAACACATGTAATTAACAAACTATTACATGAGAACTACACACTAGGAACATGTGAAATCTCTCCTTTCCCTTAAGGCACCTAACATAGAATAGAATAGAATAGAAAGGGGCAGTTCTCCCATCAAATGGATGCTCCAAGAACCTTGTGGAAAAGCATCTGGGTCATCAGCACAGAAACCTGGTTGTCTGCACATATTCCTAGGGATGAAGTTGCCCATAGGGATCCCTTGGGCACAAACACAGGCTGATGACAAGGACTGGGAGCCCGGACTGCATATGTAGCCATTCATATCCAAAAGCATTTGCATGAGAAAATTTAGGGAAACATCCTTAAGAAGATGCTGCCTGTAATACATTTCCACCTGCTGGCCAGCCTTCCCTGGACACACGAGAAGTCACACAGCAGCCATAAACACAAGGGCCTGACATGTACCTGCCTCGGTTCAGCTGCTCTCATCACCAGGGGAAAAATACATATCTGGGGAGTTTCTGCCATGTGAGTAGATTAAAAGGACTGTTGTGAGGAGGGAAGAAGAAATCAGTTTCCTGGGATCTTCTATTCTGATTAATTAGAGCACCATCTCAACAAGGGGTAAAGGCTCCATTTTAAGGAGGCAATCACCAAACTCCAACACCTTCCAGGATACTTCAAAAATCAATTCTCATCCAAGATAGCTGTATAAAAATAATTGTGCAACTGTGTTGCATCGGCATGAAAAGTACTGCGTAACTTGAGTAAGTAAAAGAAACAGTCTATTTGTAAAACTCTGGAGCTGAAGGGATGGATCTGTAGTTCTGGTACTGTTAAGCAAGCCTGCAAGAAGCAAAAAGTATCTCCAGTTTTCAGAAAAACAGACAGCTTTCTTTTGGAATGTATCAGATCGCACATATTTTTAGAAACTGCTTAAGGAAGATGATGTCATTGCATTTGTAAAAAATGCTCTTCTTTACAGCTGACCAATTTGCAGAACAGCCCAAAAACTGTGGATAAACATAAATCCCCAACTCAACAGCTGTCCCATTCAGATCAGTTGGCTTCCAACAAGTCTCATTAGCAATTTCCCAAAATTATGGAAAAGGCAATCCTGAAAAAGACTAAACACTCTCAGCATAATTTCTAGAGGGGTTTTTTGTGTGTGTGTGACTGTGTGACAACAGCTAGAATGTAATTTGTTTTGTTCTATGCATAATGAGATCACATTCAAAATGTGCTTGTATGATTGTGTGGAGGCCATGTATCCATTGCAACAAAGTGGTGGGTGAGAGGCTGGACAGGACCCAGCCATGTACCCTCACAGCCCAGAAAGCCAAACGTGTCCTGGGCTGCACCCAAAGCACTGAGGGAGGGGATGCTGCCCCTCTGCTCTGCTCTGCCCTGCTGAGACCCCACCTGCAGTGCTGCCTCCAGCCCTGGGGTCCCAGCACAGGAAGCACTTGAACTGCTGGAGCCCAGGGGAAGCCACCAAGTTGATCAGAGGGATGGAGCACCACTGCTATGAGGAAAGTCTGAGAGAATTGGGGTTGTTCAACCTGCAAATGAGAAGACTTCAGGGTGACTGTTCTGGTTCTGAGCAGGACAGGGTTAATTTTTTGCAGACATTGTTGAGGGGACACTACCAGGACCTGGAGCTTATTCTATCCCACCCTACAGTCAGTGCCAGGGGTGCCAGGGGGAGGGACTCTCTTTTGGAGAGAAGGAGTTCCTTCCAGTCTGGTATTGTCTATTCTCAAGGGGTTTCTTGTGAATCATTTCTTTTCTGTACCCTTTTGTCACTAGTTTTATTCCTGTTCCTGTTTGTTTTCTTATCTCGTTGATGTTTGCAGTAAATTGATCTTACCTCCGTTTGTGATCTTTACCCTTTCTGCCTCCAAGTCTCAACTCCATCCCACTGCAGGTAGGAGGGGAAAAGCTGAGGAGCAGGAGGGAGGAGCATGTGGTTTTGGAGAATCTTGGGGGGTGCACTAAATTGGGGACTACCATTCCTAAACCATGACAGCGATCCAACTGAGGCTGTCCAGTACCTGAAAGGAACTTCAAGGAAAGACAGGGCAAAACTATTTACAAGAGCATGTAGTAAGAGGACAATGGGGAATGAGTTCAAGTTGAAAGAGAGAAGGTTTAGATTAGATATGAGGAAGACGTTTTTTACCACGAGGGTGGTGAGGCACTGGAACAGGTTGCCCAGGGAAGTGGTGGATGCCCCATCCCTAGAGGTATTCAAGGACAGATTGGATGGAGCTCTGAGCAACCTGGTCTAGTGGAAGGTGTCCCTGCCCACAGCAGGCAGTTGGAACTGGATGATCTTCAAAGTCTCCTTCCAACCCAAACCGTTCTATGAAAGTTTGTTCACCAGACTTATCTCATATGGGCTGCTGAAGCCACTCAGTCTGGGTCTAACAGGGCACTGTGGCTCCTGGACAGTTTCTGGCTGCCTCTTGCTACGGGGATTAGGGACACACAAAAAGAAGATCAGTCCTACATCATCTAGCACCCAAGTAAGAGCAGATTTCATGGGAAGGCAACCTGACAGCCCACCCATGGGGCAGTAACTGGGAATCACTGGCAAACATGCATTCCCAAACCGAAAAAATAATTAACCACCTAGGCTTTTTTAATTAAGATCTTGACTTATCCACCACTCCAGGATATGCAGATGTTTGGCTGCTGGGATGTATCAACACACCTGTGCACTGGAGGCAATTTGTGTCTTGGTTTTTTTAATATCTCAGCAGGCAGCAGAGAGGGGCTCCCATCCTGTAATACCTGCACACCCCATCTTATCACATTGGCCATGTCTATGAATGAGAGACTGTTATTAATGACACCTCTGCTGCTGCTTTGGTGGAGATTTTCATATGCATATTTCAGCATAAAGGTGTTTGGCTGTTCTGGCATCCTAGCATCAGCTAAGTGCCAAAGCAGTGCAGCATCTTACATTTAAGTAAGGAGATAAAGTTTTTGCCTCAAGGATATGATGTTCCAAACACAGAGCAAACCTGATGGGGAATGACAAGGAGCAGTGGAGAAGGCAGGGTGGGGAAAAGAAAACAAAAGAGACAAATAGAGGAGGGAAAGGGCACGGGACTGTCATGGGAGGACAAGCCTTCATTTTTCATTTCAGTGTGCAAGATGTTTTCTCTGGGTTATCTATCTTTAGGATCTTTCAAGTTATTTTTCTTGATCATCCTCTTCTCATCCTCCACCTCCTCAGGACCATGTTTTCCATACTTTGCATGATAATCAGTGGGTCTCATATAGAAGAAGATGCTACAGTGTGAATGCAACTGCTAGAGCCCAGTCCCTAAAGAGAAGGAATCACTCAGAACTGGAAAAGATTAGATTAATGGCAGAAACTGCACATGATTGTAAACAAATTTATCCCTTCAGTTTATCCCTCCTCTTTTTTGGTTTCTGTTACTTAGGCCTGTGAGATGCAGCATCTCTGACTCGAAGATATCTATTCAAATCAATGCCTTCAGCTTGAACTAATAACCCTGCCACCATCAAAGCACCTGGACTGTCTCTGACACATTTCCGTTCATGAAGAACAAAACAACTTATTTTACAGCACACATTAAAAAAATCCCTGCAAATTCATTTTGTTTGTTTTTCTCAGAAATGAGACCTAGGAGATAATAGTAACAGATGAAACAATTAAGTGGGTGTCTCCCCTTTCTCTCCCATGCTGCCTCCAGTATTGGTGGCTCTGGAAATTTTTTTATTCTGCAGGCAACTCAAGTTATCTAGTATTGATGATTATAAAGGTATAATAAAATTGTTACTGAAATTCCACTTCACCCCTTGACACTGGCAGCTCTGTTCAGATTGCTTTTGGATTTAACTGTTCTTTACTAATTCAGGGGTACTTGTGCTGCCTGGTCAAGATTCTCCTCTGACTGATGAAAGAAAAGATGCCCTAAAATGGAATAGTTTAGTAAAAGATGACCATAATACAACTAAAAGCTGAAGCTTCCATGACAAAATAATAAACCCTTGAAAACTAGTGTTACAATGGAAAGCCTGACACATTTCTGTTCCTGAAGAACAAAACCACTTATTTTATAGCACATTTTAAAAAAAATCCTGCAAATTCATTTTGTTTGTCTTGCTCAGAAATGAGACCTAGGAGACAATAACAACAGATTAAAATGTTAAAAAAAGCTCGATGTGTTAATTTTAAGTACATACTTATGCTCAGTGAGTTATTATGAGAGCTTTACTTTCCATATTGCAGTGCCTCAGTGAAATTGTTTTCTGCAATTTACACTGAGATTTTCTGCTACAGACAGCTTACAGCATGTCAGAGCAACAGAGTCATGACAATGTCATGCAGAAACTTCAACACTGTGCATCAAATCAAACTCACGGCATATATTCAACAGGGTGGCCATGGTCACCAGCTCACAGCCACGTATTAATGCAATAACAACAGAGCTTTGATTTGGAGGAAATATACATAATTAGCACACTGTATTGACACCGTAGTATGGATACTATTCTTGTATATTCCTTCTTAATATGATGGACATTAACGGGAGTTTATTTAATTCCTTGCAAAGAGCATCAATCTCACATGGAGTTATGCTGTCAGACAAAACGGCGGATGAAAGGGCAGCGCCAGCAACCCCCAGCCAGGTGCTCGGGCAGCCTGCTGCCTTGCACTGTCATCTTGATGGCACCACAGGGTTCGGCGGGGAATGCTGAGCCTCCTCACCCCTAAATCACACCGAGAGGTTCGGGACGGTGCGTCTGTGGGCGGGACGGGATGAGACGGGACGGCAGCAGCCCGGTGGGGCCGGACGCAGAGGGTGCAGGGCTGTTCTCTGCCCTGAAAAGGTGCGGGGAGGAAGGAGGGAAGGATGCTCGTCCCGTCCCAGGGAGCGGGCCAGGCGCGACGCCCCGCTAACCTTACCTGCGCCGTGAGCCTTTGTTCCTCCGGCTGCCGCGCCGGCAGCGCCCCGGCCGCCCGGCCACCGGCCCCCGCGGGGCCATCCTCCTCCTCCTCCTCTTCCTCCTCTTCCTCCTGCTCCTCCCCGGCGGCGC
>VZUI01097868.1:0-32241 GCA_013401135.1 Cettia cetti | reverse complement strand
GGCGCGGCGGGTGCCCGCAGAATGGGCGGCAGAGCCGGCTTCTTCGAGGTGGGTGCGGGCGGCGCCGGGGGCGGGGGGCGGCCGAGGCGAGGCGAGCCCGGGCCGGGTCCCGCAGCACCCTGCCGCCGATGGACGGGGCTGCCCGGGATCCCGGCGGGCTCCTCTCTCTTCCCCCACCATCTGCATTGAAGCACCAGGGAGCCGGAGCCACCCGCTCCGGGAAATGACCGCCGCCGGAGCCGGGCAGAGGGGCCCGGGGGGGGCAACGCTGCTCCCCTGGGGTTTCCTTGGGGCGAGGAGGCAAAAGAGGCTGCCGCCCGTCCCGTCCTCCCCTTCCCCAGGCACCGTTCCCGATCCCCGCGTCCCCGGTGTTCCTCGGACGTGTTCCCGGAGAGCGGGGCGGGGGGAATCCCCGGGTTTCCCGGCGCGCTCTCGGCGGTCCGCGGAGGCGCCGGATCAATGGCTCTGGGCTTCTCGCGGGTCCTGCTTAGGGCAGCACCGCGGGCAGCCTGCGCTGGGTCTGGCAGCGCGTCCCAGCCCTATGGAGAGAGCGACAGCGAGGAATGTTCTCGGCACCGTCTGTCCCCAACTTGTCGGAAAGCCCGTCGCCAGCCGCTGTGCACCTCGCCGGCAGCCGTCCCGCGCAGCCTTCCGGCCGGGTGCAGGCGTGGCCGCGGGCGGCAGCGCCGGCTCCGCTCGGCTCGGCTCGGCTCGGCTCGGCTGGGAGCAGGGAGCCGACGGGGGAGTTGGTGCCCTGGCCCGGAGGACGGCTCCCGGCGCGGCGCCCGCTGCCTGGCGGGGACGGACGGAGGGCCTCTGCTAGCACGGTGCGCTCGATCTTGAGCGGGGAACGAAAAACAGCCGGGCCGAGTTTAGTACAGTCAGCTCCTTGTGCTTACAGAAAGCGCAGAGTAAAGAGAGGAGCTTCAAGGGTAACATCTCATCCACTTACATAAACGGCCACACCGACTCTGCTAGAATTAGTTAGGCTGGCTAATACAAAAAAATCGTAAGAGCGGCTTGTATTACAAAAACAGGTCTGTACAACCTAAATGACAGCAATCCTGAATGTGTTTCTGCCGGCTTATACTTGGGTTTCTCAATCCTGTCTTACCTAAAAAAAAAAAAAAAAAAAAAAAAAATGCACAGGGGGAGGAATGTTCCTTTCCCCGTGCAAATTACAAAGTTGTTACAACACAAATAGAATCCAAAGCCATCTGAAAATCGTCTATTCCTGAAGTAACTTACCATGACGTAAAAGTTCAGCGTTTACTTTTCAAAGCTATAAAAATGATTCAGACATCACAATTTAGCAAAATAAACTTCCTACAGCTCTTTTGGGTATGAGGTAGGCACCTGCATTGTGCTTTTTCCTCAGCAGTGTTGACTTTCCATTTTTTTTAGGAAAAACAACCAAGCTTTTACTGCCTCATGCATCTCTAGCATGAGGTAGAACTCAAACTGTTGTGAGATCCAAATGCCCTCTTGTATAATGTATAATACCCTCTTGATTGCCTTCAGTCACTTCAGGTTTGCTTTTCTGCCTCAGACTTATTTGAGCTCCTGAAGAGCACTAGTTACTAGAAGACCTTAAAAGCATGGACATTATTATTGTTACCTGATTTTTCAGATGGGGAAACACGCAAAAGTTGAATGACCTGCTCAGTCTCTCTAGGCAGAGCAATAGCAGAGATCCAGGTCTTTTAGGTCCTAAATCAAGATCTTGTGTTCAAGCAACACTAATGCAAACTCAGCATGATTCATGAATTTACGTGTCAGCCTTGTATGTCTTAGTTCTTTTCTTTCTATAACAGATAATGGGTGGAAACAGCTTTGCCCATCTCGTCCAGTGTGTGAGCTGTCTCAGGGGTGCAGTGTGGACAAACACTGCCTAAGGAGCACTCACAGTGCAGTTGCCTTTTGCTTCTGCACTGTTCTTCCTGATTTGCTTTCTATTACGAATTCATTGACATTGAATCCTGAATTGCGTTTCCCCACCATGCATTCAAAGCTGAGCTATGTAAAGAGAGAAGGTGAACTTCTTTCATTGGTTCCTGGGGAGGGCAGGCAGAATCTCTACTGTTGTTATAAATTATAGCGTTTCCTCGTTGAGAAATTGTATAAATTTCTACTTTCCTCAATATATTTATAATTATAGTATAATAATTAATATACCATTTACCCTTTACTGTTCTTCTGAGGTGCTTCCTGATAAGAATCACAAATCACTTCACAGTCACCAAACTGTCATGTTTACTTCAGGTTTTGTAATGTTTCTACTTTTCATTTTTTTATCACTAATAGCTCAGAAGAAGCTTGTCAAGGACAACTATAAATAAATATGAGTATACTTGAAAATACTGCACCTAATAATTAGAGGAGATTCACCTCCAAAGACTGAGAGATGTATGATAGAGACTTTTATCTACATTAATGTGCTTTAGGAGTGCTCATTTCTCTAAGTTGCATAGAGAACAGCCGCTGTTCTTCTGACCTATTTGAGATTTGTTTCAGAGCTTATGATACCGTTTATCCTTACAGTGCCTGTTTTCCTCCTTTTCATACGAGGGATGCCTATGTGA
The DNA here is from genome assembly GCA_013401135.1 of Cettia cetti. Classification (NCBI taxonomy): domain Eukaryota; kingdom Metazoa; phylum Chordata; class Aves; order Passeriformes; family Sylviidae; genus Cettia; species Cettia cetti. Next base: position 29,659 of record VZUI01097868.1, on the reverse strand, counting down.
CATGCTCAGATGTAAATGTTGTACCATTTCTTTTTACTTGACAGGTTTAGGTCTTCAAAAGCATTTCATATAAAGAAAATAGTATGGTGTTCTGACTTCCTAGAGAAAAGATTCTTGAACAAATATATTCATACTGTAGAAAATTAGTGTCACAAGAACCACACTTGTACTTTTGCTTCCTTAACTGGTTTGGATGACAAGTGCCTTTTGTAAGCAGTGATACCCAAAAATGTTTTGGAATCTTCACTCCCTGATGATAGATTGAATTGACATGTGCAGTACAGTCTAAAAGCAATAATGTACTGCCCCCCCTTGCTGGCATTTAAAGTTCCCTCCCTCTTCTGTGTTGAAAACCCTCTGAATGTAAGGGGGGTGGTGACTGCTGGCTGGCTGGCATGGCTGAGATCTCACAGCTCCTGTTACAAAGGCTTCTCCCTCTAAAGCCTCGTCAAGTAAGAGCACTGAGAGCAAGTGCTAAAAGCAGGACTGCAGAACATTTCAAGATGCTGTATCCTCCAAGAATTGCCAGAAAGACAAGGCCACATATGAGATATTTGAACAGTCATTTAAAGGGACAACTGAAAATTGCCCTGTTGTTTGAAGACATCTGCTCTGTTTTCACAAGTAACACTAAAGATTATTATGACAGAAAGAGATGAGATGACAGGGCAAACATTATCCCTTACTCTTCTCTCACCAATTTCCCCACACTTACTAACACTTCAACACTCAGTTGTACTGCTTTACTTAGAAGGCAGCAATTTGTCTGTTTTCTCTGTGAAGCTTGAGAGAGAAGCTCAATTTTGTATAGGAGAAGATGATTCTAAAACATTAATTGGCAGGAAGTACCTGGAGCTACTCAGAATTTGAAGGCTACATTTGAAATTAAAAGCCTTACATTAGGAAAAAAATGGGCTTCTTTCTAATATATTAAAAAAAAAATAACATCAGTTTTATAAGTTCACCTGTCTGTATAAGGTCTCTAAAATTCCCAGGGTTTCCAGTCTTCCTTCCATTCCTTCCAGTCTTCCAGCCCAATCAAAAGACAGCAGACCCATGCTTGATGCTGCTACGTAAAAAACAAAGAAAAAACAAAAAAACTCTCTTCAATTTCTTCAATTCCATGTCAAAAGCATACACTGTATATACATTTTGACATCCCTACGTCAAATTATGCATGAAGAGTAGTAATAAATCTAGAAATACTTAAGTTTGATAATGCAAAACACAGTGCTGACAGAAAGATACAATTGTGATTTCACAAAGGATTTGTATAACTAATATTCTACCTGAATATTGCCATTGTAGAAAATAACCACCATAAAGTAAAGCCCCAAGGCCCTCTTGCACAAGGAAAAGGCTATGCAGTGGTGTTGAAAAACCTGGATGTCTACTTAGCATTGAGTCAAAGCTGGCTCAGGTTCTCAGTTAGATGGAGGCACTCCAATGTGCTTCGTAGTGACAGTGATACTCAGTGAATGATGTGACTTTTCAGTATGCCTGGGAAATTGGCAACATGCAGCTCTGTGTTAGCCAGTGTAAGTAAATACGCACCAAGTCAGTATTAACTGGTGGAGGTTCCTTTTCATCTTGTGTATCCTGCTGAAAGGTCTCACAGTAGTAAAAGCTGGAAAGTTTTAGTAGATTTTCAAGAGCCAGAATTCTCTGTGAAAGCTTTCATGACTTTTCCTTTCTTGAAAAATAAATCAGCTTCCCACCCCAAGTGAATAGACTTTACTTTTGCTTCCTGTTCTTATGCTGACTCATTTTATCTCTGTCAATTATATAAATGGATTTGTCTTCCTGAAGGATGAACATTTGTAGCTCTACCTGTTATCATCCTTAGGCCCAGGTCCACAAAGCAACTTAGGTTTTGCAATGTGTTTGGGTTAGGCACCCAGCTCCAAGATCAGATAGGACAATTTGGTCAGGGTATCCAAGTTTACTTCAACTCTTATCTCTTTGCTGTGTGGTATCCCAAAAGGCATCTGCTGTAGAGAAATACTGAACAGAATTACAATGGAAGGGAGCAGTGATAAAAGGAGTGCAGAGGGACAGAAATTCAGGCTTTCCCTTTTGTAGGAGACTGCCCTTTTCACTGAAGTCTCTCCTGCCTGTACTTTTTGGTCAGCCTGTGGGAGAAATGGGGAATGGCAGAAGACATTCCAAAGCAATTTCCCCACTTCCTGGCAGTGTGTCTATTACATGTAAAACATGAAGAGCTAGATCATCTCCTTTGCTGCCAGTTTAGTTTCATTCAGAAAGAGTCTAAATGCTGTGCATTGTGCTGACCTTGGGATAAAGATGCTTACTGGATCAATATCCTGGGGGATTTAGATGAGAGCATGTCTAACTAGCAAATCAGAAACAGGTGGAAGAAATAAAAATGCAGTATGAATGCACAGATGCACAGATCAAATGCTGGTGCTCACTGGCTTGCAGAAGAGTAGAACTTAGGAAGCTGAGGAGTAAATACCTAGCGCATGTCTTGTGAACCTGTAAATGTTAGACATCTAAATTCTACAAAAGTGAATTACTTTTAGAAAACCCTTTGAGTATAGGCATCACTGAACCTCTTTATACAAAGTGAAATAATGCAATAACATTCTAGTCTCATGAAAAGTGAGCCATTGCTTCAGAGGTAAGGGTTTGTTTAGCTGGACTACTTAGAGAATAAGGTAATTACACAGGTAAGATGATGAAATTTTGCTTTGTGGTTGAACATCTGTCTTGGTTCTGGTTTGGGAATTTTTCCCATAGCATGTGGCTAAGCTGTGAGACTTGTTGCCTCAGGACTGTTTACACAGGTTTAAAAGGCAAATAGATAAACTAGTTGAGGAAAGAAATCCACTAAAAGTTATTAAATACATTGGCAGCATTTCTGGTACAGGAGATTCAAAATCACTCTGTCTGTCTCTTACCTTTCCCTCAGTCACTATATTCTTGCCCTGTTTTATTACTTTTTCTCAGTCACCTGCTGCTGGCTGTTTCAGAAAGGGCCAGTTCTAGATGGATCCTTAGACCCATCCTCTGCAACAGTTTGTACCTTTTGGTGCAAGAGAAGCTTCAGACTGAGAGTCAATTGTAAGCAGCAGCACAAACATAATTTTCAGTGTAAGTACACTTACAGCAATCTGCCTTTGTCTTAACTCTTGCCTTGAAGAAAATTCTTGTATGTCCTAGTGTGAGATCACACTAAGGCATATTTACTCCCTGCAGGAAAAACACACTCTACCAGAAAAGTCAAAGGAGAGAGAGAAAATTAATAATTCTATAAGAAAAATGTTTAGAACGATTCATTTAGGACTGCGGCAACCACTGGATAGGTTTTTTAGAGTTAAATTCAAAGAAACTGATTTATGTAAGCATTTTAACAGTTCAGGGAGAATTCATTCTGCATTGTTCTTTCTCAGACTGGTTAGTTCCTGTACTATGAAATAAACTTTTTTTTTTGATTGAGTAAAAAAGAAATCAATACAATATATCCTTATGTGAGTGCTTATAAACTCTCACTCAAGTTTACTCAATCTGCTGATTATAAATGGTTTCAAATTAAATTTCTAAGATGCACAGACATGATAAATGTGTCAATATTTCCATAATCACATCATTTTTCAAGATCTGTTGATCCTTTAGCACTTTAGCTATGGCTTTAAACTGCAGGAATTCAAGTGACTGTATTTTTGTATTCTTATTACAGAGACACTGCACCTTAAAAACTCTTTTTAAACACTTTACTCAGCTGTTTTTCCCTTATGAATACTTTCTTCTCTTTTATTTTACCTTTTATTTTCTGAATAAAAATTAAACAGTTGAATGTACTTTTTTCTGCTTGTATTGTATATTGATTATTCTTTGCCCTTAACCTGTTTGTGTTCTAAACATTAATAATCAAGATTTTTTTCTTTTACTAGTGACACTATTGATCTTTAATCCTTATGCAATAGAAAAATTTTGTCTACTACCCATCAAAGATATATATTTGTAGTCACTTATAAAAGAGTTTTTAATGTCTTGCACAAATCTGCCTATTGATCAAGTTCTACTCTAAGTAGTCTCAGAGAAGCTGTAGTTTAAAATGTCTTTAAAAATTCACCAAATAAGTTGACTGTAAGTCTTACTGCACTAATGCAGGCCAACAGTTGGTGTCCTATTGTGCTAAATGCTTTGAAAACACAATGAAATTAAGGTTCTCTGAGCCAAACAATTTATGTTTAAAAGAGATGATACCCATCTGTAAGTGTTCCAAGAACAGATTTTCCGGGTATCTAAAAACTGTTGCCAACCAATACATTAACTGCCTTGGTGCTGTGCCTCAAGGCTGGAAACACTGTGTTCAGCGCTATGGTGCTTCATGGGGTTGGCCAGGATGTTCAGGAACTACCATTTCTTGCTTTGGATCAGGCTTTTCTGTTCCTTGTGCAGGGAACATCTACACTGGGGGATGTTCTGATAAATCTAAGAGGCATGATAGATGAAACAGTCACCTTGCTCTCACCCTGTTGTTGCACAATTTGCCATGGACTGGACTGGAACCTGAAGCTGTGTTCCAGCATCCGTCTTTCTGAAAAGGGAAAGAATGTTTGATATTTGCTTAGATCCTGAAAGTAATTGAAAGTAAATGAAATGTTTGAAGTGGAAAAAAAAAAATTTGAATAATTTAGGTTGCAGAAGCCTTGTGGAAATCATGCAGTCCAACTCCTGCTCCAAGCAGATACAGCCAGATCAGATGGCAGTGGGTCTTGTCCTGTCCAGTTTTAAATGTCTCCAAGAATAGAGATTCCACATCCTCTCTAAGCAACTTCTAATATTGGGCCTAGCTCATGGTGAAAAAAATTCCTTGTGTCTGGATTTTCTCCTATTGCATCCAGACACATTCCCTCTCACCATTATCTCCGTGCACCTCCAAGAAGAGTTTGGATCCATCATCTCTATAGGCTTCCTTTAGGTATTTGCGTGGACCAGTACAGGCAAGTATGCTAGTTTGACATTTGAAAGAATCACGCTGGAATCAAACCAAATAACAGTAAATAGCATTTTGAATGATTTGTTTGTTTTCCACATTGATTCTAAAGGCTCACAGAAATTTCTGTACAGCCACTCCCATGAAAACCACAGAGCAAAAGAAAAACTCTGTAATTTTCTGTCTGGTCTTGTGCATAACAAGAATAACCCAGCTAAAATACCATAAGTGGCAGAAAGATATTTGAACCACTGTAATTGACCTGGAGAATATCTCTCTAATATAACCACTGAAGGCTATAGATTAAAACTGCCCCTGGGAAATTCTGATTAAAAATGTATATATTTGGGTTGGGTATGGAATGGGAAGGACACTACTAAAAGTGTAGGCACTGCTACAGTCTGCAGGGCAGCTCAATGGTATTTATTGACAAAAGAGCTTTGAGATACACCAAAGGTTTCAATAGTCCTTGTGGCAACTTGGCATCAGAAGGGACAAAAAGTGGTGTAGAGCCCCCCCTAACTATGTATTTTTTCTGTGCACTTCAAGTGTCAGAACTCCTTTCTGGGAAGGGAATCCACTCCATTTGTTTTCCCACTGAGATTTCACACAGACATTAAAACTGGAAATGTGTGTTATTTCAAATCTAAAAAATCAAGGGAAAACATATCCTAACAATCCATCATATACTTGATACATATCACAAAGGATGAACAGCACTTATCTCCCTCAAGGTCCCAGTTAGAGCTTAAAATGCACAGGCAGAAAATATCATGGCATTAGTGTTCCTTGTGGAGATCAGATTTGATAAGTGTGACTGGAGCTGAAGTGCTCCACTGCTGCGCCAAAAGAAAAAGAACCCTTTGGGACAAGTGAAACAAGGAAATAAGATACTCCAACCAAGTGTCTCTTCAAAGCAACCCCCTGAGAAAGATACTGGACTGTGACTCCTATTTTTAGTGAGGAATCATATTTAAAGTCTAATGTTAATCTATTCTCTTGGCCAGTTAATACCAAACATAATTAATGCTAGATGTTTATATAAAAACCCCAACAACTGCAATGAGGTTTAGGGAGCTGCTGCAACTGGGCTTTGAAATGTCTGGGGACTTTTCTGCTTGGCTGTTGATCAAAATCATAACATTTTGCCAAAGTGCCATTTGATCATGGAAATAAACTTCTCTTTCATTTTCAGAGCTGTAGCTAAAGCACAGCCTGGAATACAAAATGCTAATATGTAGTTAATAAAACAGGTGATCTAAGAAGCAAGAGTAACACTAAATATTACTATAACAAATGCTTACGTGTTTGTGAAGCCCAGATATTTAGCTGCATTTGCTCATTATGTCCACCAGTATTTTCCACTCTCCTTGCAATTAAAATGTTTTGGGAACAATACACAATAATCTTCAAGCTTTATGTACTCAGAATATTTGCTTATATGTATATATATACACATTTAATTTTTTTCTCAAATGCTTTCTGATTTTATGAATCATAAAAGTACTGTTCCTTAGTGATTCCTGTGAAACTTCTCTACCCCTTACTTGTTCCTCTTGCTCTAGCATAAGAAAATACCAAGATCATTTTTTGATTGAAAACTTAGCTACTTCTGCTACTGAATATATCTAATTAGACAATTCATTTGGCTTTTTTTTCCCCCCAAATTGAGTGCTTTTGGAATCTGATGATTGAAGCTGTCTCTTGAGAACATCAATAAGGTTTTTAACTCAATTCACAGATCAGAGAATAATGATGTCTCACTCTGAGAGTCACAATGATTATGAATTTGGGAATCTACTAAGAATTTACACATTATTTAGCCAATAATGATTAATGAACATTTTGTGTCCTCTCAGGTGGAAATCCTTGATTGGGAGACAAAGAAACAGCTATGCTTCCTAGATAAGGTAAAACAAAAATCTGCTTAAAAGGCTAGGTGACTTTTTTAGAAATTACTAACTTTTCTTAAGTAAATTTGGTGTTTATGAAGGGTATTTCATCTCCTGGTAGCCTTTCCTTGGCCACTTGCAATGATTATGCAAACTTCATACTGACTACAGTGTATTTCAACCCTTTTCCAGAAGGAGCTTTTGGGGAAAAAGGACAACTTCAGTTGCTTTACTAAGGTGCCAGTTGTGTGGTACTCAGAAGCCATCAAATTGTCGCTGCTGTAGTAGTAACTCTTGATCACTGCTAGAGAAGCTGCCTCTAAAACAGGTGTCAAAAATTGTCCTGCCTTTTTCCTGACCGTTCTTTGAACCCTTCATGCCAAGGCTAGACATCTGTAAGAAATAGTTACATTGTCTAAGTCACATTTCTATTTGGCTTAATAGTCTTACACCTAGTAGTTGTCTTTCAAAATATGCATCTTATATTTACAATATTTTTGTTGCCTAGGTGGAACCAAATGCTACAATTAGAGAGATCAGATTGATGTTCCATAAATTATGTGAGTATAACTTCGGCAGCAGCTCAGATCACATCACAATATCCAGTACAGAAATAGGAAAAAATTACATAATTTGAAATGTGATATACAGACATAATGGTGATAACCTGGACATGAATGTGATCACTGTGAGATTTCAGAAAAATTATTTTATACTATCCTGATACAGCTTTGTATTTTTTTCTGCTGCATAAATTATCACCTATATTAGTGTTGAATAAATATTTATAAAAACCTTTAAACAAAGCTCATCTTGTTGTATTGCGTTCATTATGGTAGTGGATGATCTGAACTGAACATTGTATATCACACAATTCTGTATGGTCTTGCAGATCCTCGGTGGTACCCAGCAAGGCAGTCAATAAAACTTGATCCAAGTAAGTATTTGTGAGATCTGGAGTAACTAAACTCTGAGCAGGGCCCTGGCATGAAAGGTGTACTTAAGGGTATCAGCACTTAAGAATCTGTTTCCAGCTATGGTAATTAGCACTGTGAAGGCTGAAGAGAATCCAGAACAAATACAATTCTTTGGAAGTAAACACAGATTCACCCTGGTGCTTGGTAATTAACTCAGGAGTTTGTACATTGTTCCAATGCACTTTCTACCTACTGAGCACTGTTGCTTTCCAGAGAGGCAGCACAGGTTCTAGATATTCACTGCCCTTAGCTGCAGTGAAATGATCCCCATGATGATGCTCAGCTGGGAGTACCAAAAAAGGGCTGTGAGTCTGAGCTATCAATTCACATAATCCTCTGCTCTCAGGCAGGAATTATGGTTCTTTTGAGGCAAGCTGATGCAGAACACATTGCTGTGGACGTAGCAATTGCTGACAAAGCTCATGACAGCTGGCTGACTTCATTAATACACTTGTAGGTATTGCTACTAGAAGCCTCTTACATGGCCTTAGTCCACAAAAGAAAGTCTAATTGCCAAACTCTCTTAATTCATCTTAGCTAAAATATAACACTTTCTTTCATTGCTTTCATTAAGGATAATTTTATTTAAACAGTCACTTAAAAGTATGCTAGTGAAGATTTGCTCATTGTGTAAAATCTATCCATGGAAAACAGATGTGTGATTATCTTGCTTCCTTCTTGGAAGGTCTCCCTTGTCAGGTTCCTCTATGAATTTAAGTAGTGAGACTTGCCATGAGAAAATGCTGGCCTTCTGGAGATTCCTCCAAGTCTAGGCATTAAAAGCTCAAGTACTGGGGAATCACCTTCTAGCTGGTTGTTTGGGAAAAGAAAGGGAATTAAAATTTCTATAGGAGAGTTTTCCAAAGACAGCTTATCCTATCCCGTGTTTGTCTGATAATGAGCAATGAGAAGAGTGGAAGAGAGGAGGGAGGGAGAGAGAGAGAGAGAGAGAGAGAGGGAGAGGGAGAGGGAGAGGGAGAGGGAGAGAGGGAGAAAGAGAGAGGTGCAGCTGACTAGGAGGTCAGTGAACTGTGATAAAGGGCATTGCCCCATCAACAAATTCTGCTGTTAGCAGTGATGAAGCAAGTCTACTAAACTAGGCAGGCACTTAGGATTGAGAATTCTCTGAACTGTTTTTTGTTTTGTGAATAGAGGAACCAGGCTTACATGTGATTACAGGGATAAATAAAAATGAAGTGTAAATATTCTTGGTCTGTTTAATGAGATTCCAATAAACCCACATCACATCAAGGAGTCTCATAGATAAAGCACCATATAAAGCTAGTATGCTTCCAAAGTGGACTTGCATGTCGCTAAGATGTAATTACTTCTTTCCTTCTCAGAAGGAAAGTCCCTGAGGGATGAAGAAATCCTGCAGCACCTCCCTGTTGGCACAACTGCTACCTTATACTTTAAAGATTTAGGGCCACAGATAGGATGGACTACGGTGAGCTCTGCTTCAAGTCTGAGCCATTTTAATGGCTAGTTTTCCACAGTTAATCCTTACATCACTTTTTGTTTCTCTCCAATATTTCTGCATGGTGTTTTCTCTTATAGTGGATGCAGGCAATGAATCCTCATTGCTTCAATTCATTTAATCAGGGAAAGCAGTAACAGACTGAATGCCTGTTTAGTTCCCTGGGAGAGCAGCACTGGAAAACCTGCTGCAGGGTAGGTTTGCTTTACAGAAGTAAAATGCAGGTTGTCAAATGGATGTCTACTGCAAAATCATTAGGAACTAGGTATGTAAATGCCTTTGGCAGTGTGCTCCACAGGACCTGTGTAACTCTTGACAAAATTAGGATTATACTCCTATGAGTTTGTCCTGCAAAGAGGCATGGGAGGAACTTCACATATCAGTACTTGAAGTGACTCCAGCAAGAAAATGCATAAAAGTATATCTTTAAAAGACTTCAAAAGCTGTGTGCATGTGACTGTGTCCCAGGATGGCAGTGACAGGCTAATGACAGCTGATAATTTCTGCAATATTAGCAGCCATCCACAAAGACCTTGCATATTTACTGTCTTAGCTCAAATGCAAATTTTATCACAACTCACTTGGCAGGCAACACAGCACTGTTGTTTATGCAGTGAGGAGACCAATGACCCTTCTAGCTCTCTAGAAGGTCCTTGCTACACAGTATTACACTAGTTCCAATAAACAGCATGATGTCAAGGGAAAAGTACCTCATCATTTAAAGGCATATTTACCATTTATTAGCAATGAGACATTAATAAAACCTTGTGTTGATTACAAATAGCAAAGACAACCTTAATAGAAGGTAAAATTTCTGCAAGACTGTCTTCACATCTTTACTTTGGATGCAATGCTGATAAATCAAGCAGCTATTATTCAATCCAAAAAACCAGGAAGACAGACAGAAACTTCTAATGGCAGTGTAGACTTCAAGACACACATGCATTAATATACACCAAAATATCACAGTGCAAAGTAAGGCTTCTACCATTTCATAATCTTTTGCATTCTGTTCTCCCTGCCCTTCAAGCTACTTCATTCAAATATAAGCCAACAAATACTTTAGTATTATCAGTCAAAAAGATGAGCTTCTCATCTACAAGTAAACCTGATCTTCACCAGAGAAAATGCTGATTGTAACAGAAGTTAATAACCCAACTTTTCTGAGTATCAAAATAACTTAAACACATTAGAGAACTGGAATTGTTTGGGTTTCTTTTTTTGTTTGCTTTTTTGGTTGTTGGGTTTTTGTTTGTTTGTGACAGAAGTACAATCAATTTCCCTTCTTTCTCTGTAAGTAAGGTATAGACCTACCTTCCTCACTTATAGATGGGTGGAAAATACAGCTGTTAATATTTAGTCCAAAGTTAACTTCAATTTAAAGTGATGTTCCTAAGAAATACACACCTACCTGAAATGAAATCAAGTTAGAGAATAGCTTCTCTGGTTTCCTCTTTTTTTTTTTTTCTTTTTTTTTTTTTCTTTCTTTTTATTTTCCTTCTAGTATTCCAATTAAAGCTTGTCTGAACATAGAATGAAATTACTGCTTCCCAGGACAACTGCTGTGCTAACTGTTCACACAGATGGGCTCACTGTGAATACTTAGGAGCTGTGTTTCCAGTTTAAACAAAATTCATTCAGTAGAAGCAGAACTCCTATTTCTCAAGACAAATTCTTCAACAAATTTCATTTTAAACCAAAATAAAACAGAGCTTTTGAGTGCAAGAGAAGGGTGAGAGCTGCATAAATGTAACATGCATGCATATTTGTCATGATCTCTGGGCTGCCATTATTATTTTTCATACCCATACTGTGTCTGCTGCACTGGCAATGGCTTTTTGAATGCAACCGAGGAAAATCATTGCAAAATATTTATGTGCATGGCTGCCAGTTTCATAGCCCCAGCCCAAACCTTCTACTCCCTCCCTGCCTCCCTTAATGCCATCCTGGATGCGTGGAGGTGTTTATCCCACTGCATTAGTTATCACGAAGAAACCAAAGCAAGACCATCATCTAATTCAGCTGTCTAATTATTTTCTCTCTTTTGCAGGTATTTTTGATAGAATATACAGGTCCATTGTTCATCTATTTTCTGTTTTATTTCCGCATGACTTTTGTCTATGGACTGGATGAGAGGTTTACATCAAGTCCACACCCAGTAGTTAAGTAAGTCCGTTTGCAGGCTTTGAGCAGTATTTCTTCTAGTCTTATTCAAAATATCTTGCCACATTTGGTTTTTTAAGCACTCTTAAATGCTTTTGTCTTGCTGTTTCTAGCTTGGCATGTGTCTGCCATTCTTTCCACTACATCAAAAGGTTGATTGAAACAGTATTTATTCATCGGTTCTCCCGTGGGACTATGCCACTGAGGAATATTGTGAAGGTAAACTGTGTCAGAATCTATCCATAGCTGCCCTTTTCCAGCCTAGCCAGCCTATGCTCTGCCTCTGCATCACAGACTTTATTGTGTGGCTTTTGTAGCAACGCACAGCATATCTCACCCAGAAAGGTGTAGCTCTTTTAGAAGATTTCTTAATGTCACTATTGTATAACCCACATGCTGTCATACTGTTACTAATATTATAGAAGTCTCATTACTTTTTAGAATTTTAAGCCTTCAGCATACCCTTCCTTTTCACTCAACTAGGTCCTTGGGTGTGGCTATTTTAGTAACAAGTTAACTTTAAAGGTAGTAAAGGCAGGCACAAGGGTGGGAGAGCTGCTTAAAAAAAAATCTATTTTTCTAAGAGTCATTTTATATCTGCTTTGCCCCTAAAAATCTCTTAGTTGTTAAGGAAGTGTTAACTTAAAGTGTTAATTTACCTTTGATCCAGTGCAAAGTAGCTTAGTTGTTCTGCATTTTCTTCTCCACAGGAGCATTCCCTAATATCACCACTGCTGCTTTGGCACAGGGCAGCTCGTGGGGTGCAGGCTCTTTCCTGGATGTCTGAGAAGTAGTACAGTGACTGCATGGTTATGCATAAGATGTAGCTATGTTACAAATGTTTGCAACAGAGAACGCACTAGTAGTCAAAAGTACACCTTATTCTAAGGAAGACAAGAGATTATCAACAGGAAAACATTTGGGAATTTTAACATTTGGGATTTAGACAGTTCCAGTTTACACTATTAGAGTGATACTTGTAGGAGCTGAAGCTCTACCTTGTGGCTGACTCCTTACAGTTGTCCAGTGGCTCTGATCCTTCAGGTGATAGCTTTGTGCTTTCAGCAAAGGAGGGTCTGTAGTGGAGCAGTGGCCCTCCAAAAGAATTCTCCCTAGAAAGTTACTGTGCATCCTGCAGCAAGAGTTGTTAAAATGTTTGCAGATCTCATTCTTGACACAACAGGTCTTACCGATCTCTTATTCTTGACACAACAGTATGCATGCTAAGCACAAAATAAATGAGCAACTTTACCTTGAAAAAACAATCAGTGTGATATTTCTCACTGCCATCTCTGACAACTACTTGTTCCTTTCAGACCATACAAACTGTTGTTGCTAAAATTGACATTTGTTCCAGTCATTCTGATCACTTCCTCTTTTCCATCTTCTCAGGTTGGTGGCTCTTGCTTTCATCTGTAAAGTTGCTCACAGTTCTTATTCTACCTGCTTAGCAATGCTTGGGTTTGATTTGCTTTTGTAATTTCATTTGCCTTGGTGGTATTACTCCAAAATTGTGCCAGTGCGAAAAACATCACATCCTTTTTCTGCTTTTCCATTAAACATTCAAGCTTCTTACTTTCAGGGTTTGATCACATACACAGCAGATACAGAGAGCTTATTTCCGAAGTGCAGTGGAATGCTATGTGTACAGGAGACACTTCAGTCTCAATAAGCAGAAATCTGAGATGGGAATTGATGAGAGATGTGATTTTCATCCTTTTTTCCCCAAATGGAACTGGGAATAAATTATGCCCTACAATGCAGCAGTTTCAGCAAACTAACACAGTATAATTTTTTCTAAGATATGTGATTTTTCTAGGCATTGGAAAGATAGAATACCTGATTTATATGGACCTAGTAAACAACTCCTTAGGGTGAATAAGATAGGGGTTAATACTAAAATTGTGCGGTGATAAAGGAACTAATTGAAAGAAGGATAATTATGGTGTGCCAAAAAAGTATCACTCAGACCTTTAATAATAGGGAAGTACGAGTAGAAATCCCCAAAGATAAGTCTCATGATTGGTCTTAAATGGTCTTTCTTTACCCATGAACATTTCGTGAGTAAAAAAAATGGATATCATCATTTTGTAGAAAAACATTTGGAGAAAAGAGAACATTAGATCTATATAAATACTATTTAAACCAGAAGACAATATAAAAAGACAAACAGAAGGGTACATGCTGGTCGTGAATAAACATAAGCAGGATATGAAGAACTATGGATTGTCACTTGCAGTAGAGAAGACAAAAGTCCTAACCATAAGTTTGGAAACTTAGGAATTATTTATGGGATCCTTGCAATATTTGAACTTGACCCACAGCATTACAAAAGATTGTTGTAAAGCTTTATTATTCAAGATTCACAGAAACTCTTTCTTCTTTCCAAGTGAGTTTATGAACTCTGCATGTTCCTGTTTGAACCTCACTGGAAGCGTTTGTATGAGCAATAAGGATTCAAGTGGCAGCTGGATGTTTACAAGTGTTACTGTTAAGGTCCTTAGCAATGGTAGACCCCACTCATCTTAAAACTCCTTTTCTTATAACTGAGGAATACCCTTGCAGTAAATAATGTCCTTTGGCTGAATAGCATTTGTTCAGTTTAATTACAACATGGATTGTTGGGGACTGAGCCATGATAATTATTTAATTTTACTTCACTGAAGTCCATTGCCATATGTTCCATCCTGTGCCAAGCCTTGAAGCTAGGAGAAAGTTTTCCTGAAGATGCCATTCCAAGATTACAAGAAACTGTTTCCACCTAAATTTGTGCAGGAGTGAGTAAATTGTGAGTAAGCGCCTTTTGAAGAAGCTCGTGTTAGAGAGGAAGCTGTAGTTTATGGATATGGCACTTACCTATATTGTCCCTCACTGGACTCATTCTTTGGGTTCTGCTGCATTTCCTGGGGGAAAATGAAGTCATCAGAGGGAAGTTATTTATTTTTTCTGCTCATTCATCCCACCTGATTTGTAATTACTGGTTAATAATTTGCTCTTTCTCATCAGTTATCTCTTATACAATCTCAGAGCAAGGACATACTAAGTGCTTGTATTACAGCATACCCAAAAGGGTGTCCATTTTGTCTGAGTTCTCTAGGCACTGCAGTAGTTCAATTAACCCTAAGAAGAAAGTGGAAATGCAACTGACTGTTTGATAAAACTGTTTGCAGCAGATGAGGGGCACCAGCATTTTCAGAAAAATGCACCATCAGACACTGCAGTCAGCTAGTGCAGGTTGGAGACGCTGAGGTAATCACTTTTCCCGGGTATTATTGCTAGAAATGCAGTTCTGGTATATACAGGGGGAAAACACTGCAAAATTCAAAGAAAAAAAAAAGTTAAACCAGTCAGGACAGTAAAAAATGCAGTCTTGGATGGAATTTTTGCCTGCATGAGCAGGAAAGGAAGCAGTGAAGGAGAAAGCAGAAGCACCTAGAAATGTCTAAGATATAGGAGCCTATTTGGAAGGCCAAGAAAAAGAAAGAGGACCAGAAAGAGCAAGAGGACCTTTACCAGAAAGGGTATGAGGATCAGAGTTTCACTCAAAATTGCAAAGAGAATGCAAGGAAAGATAAGGCAAAGACAAGAACAGAGGAACTGGTGAAAGGAAGATAAAGAGCTGATTTGTGGTCTTGCTGAAGTCCAGGTGATAAACAAACATACCCTAATACACCAAAAACTGAGGCAATAGGTTGGGTAAAAGAGGACTCAACTGATGAGAGGCCAACTTATGAATTGTTGATGAGGGTTGAAGTCTGTCTGAAAGAGAATGGCACCTAGAGGTTACAGAACAGAGCAAAAAGACGATGGGGCCAAGGGCAGGCCTCCCTCCCACCTACATATATATAAGGAGGGAGACAATGTGTCACCAAGACACCAGAGCAGCAATGAGTGTCAGAAAAAAACCCACAGGAGGCTGGGCCAAGGAGGCCAAATAAGAGGTAAAGATTGTAATTGTAAGTAGTTTTTTCTTGGATGAAGCCTATGAACAGGCACTGATTTTGGTCAGGAATGAGTCAGTACAGCCATTAGTGACAACTGTCTTACCAGAGTTTGGAGAGTGGAAGCTGCATCACAGAAACACAAGGACAGCAGCAAAAGGGACAAATGAGAGAAATCGCAGTGAAAGTGCAGAGGAAAGCATCAGGCAGGAAAAGTTAAAGCATGGGAAAGAAAGAAACTGATGGGGTGAAGGAGAAGAGGAGATTGGGGAGTGCAAAATAATAAGCAGAGAAGAGAGGACAGTACCCAAATCTGGTCTTACAGTCTCAGGGGTCAGCAAAACAAGTTTCTCTTTAACATTCAGTCTCTATGCACTTCAACTTTGCCCAATGGCTTGCCAGAGAAGATAATTTTGTTTTCAGTCATATGATCATACTTCCTTAAACTGTTTATAAACTTAACAGAAACAAGATATTTTAGAGGAAATCTTAACTCTGTTAGCATTACTTCCTTTCTTATTTCCTGTTACTTGCTCCCACCTACCACACTTAGTACTGCCATTTTTTGTTGTATTATCAGCAAATTGAAGGATTGTCCTGATTCATTGTTATCATCAGTCCTTGAGGTGAATATTGGCTTAAAAGACTATACTAAAACAAAGAAAATTTGCTTATTTTTCAGAACTGCTTATATTACTGGGGATTTGCAGCTTGGCTTGCATATTACATCAATCATCCTCTTTATACTCCTCCTTGTAAGTAGCAGAACAACCCTCAATGATTTAAGTATTTATGTATGTACTTTGTGTACTAGTACTAATGACATGCAAACTTTTTTTTTTTTTTTTAATAGCTTATGGGAAAAAACAGATAAATTTTGCTGTCATCATGTTTCTGGTAGGTTTCTTGCTTTTTCTATAAAATGCTAAATATTTTGCTTTATTTCTTCTGTCATATAAGTGGAGAAGGGAGTAGGATAAGCAGATACTTAGAACATGGACATGTGGGATGTACTACTAAAGCTGACCACTTGCATGCAAAACAGATAAATTCATCAGTTTTTAATGTGAATTTGTACAGAAAGGAATATTTTGGTTCAGTGTCCATTCCAAGACTAGGATATTTATCTGCTGGGATGATCTCTCATAATCTTTAAAAGTTTGTGACTCTGTGTTTAAAAGCCAGTGAGTTTGTTTTGTGAACTGTTTATTGAGTGTTACGAATCGCAACAGGTCATAAATCTCAGAGGACTAGCCAACTAAGGGAGTATATTGCTGATAATTCCCAGTGATAAAGTTTCATTTTGCTGAGCTTCAAAACCTGTCTACAGCTTTATGATTTAAAATTCTTCAGTCACTGTTCATTCTCACAATTCCTAGGAATATTTCATACACACAGAAGCAAAGCCAGTGCAGCCAATGAACATGGACCCCTATACAAAGACTTGTCCTGTGCATGTGTAACTTGTTTAGAACATCAGCTGTTCACTTGCTTTGACAAACTAATCATCAATGACTGCAGGATCCCAAAGCTGCTTCCCAGAGTAAAAATTCTGTGAGGTCATAATCTATTTACATTTTATAGAGAAACTCCATAACTGAAAGCACAGAGCTGGGAATAAAACTCAACAGCTCTGACCACTAGTCATTTGCTGTAATATTTATGCATTGCAGACACTAGAGACTGTCCATAATCATATAAATGGGTCATTTCAATACACTATCTTCATAATTGATTGGGGAAGCAGTCTTTAAATCCAGTGAAGGAAGCTGGATCAATTATATTCCATGATTCATATCAATTATACTCTAGAGAAGAAAATTTCCTTAGAGACCAAACTGTATCTTCCTTGGGATTTTAATAACTTTTGAGAAACCAAGATTATGCAAATAATTTTGTGGATGTTTTTAAAGGCATAAGAATGATCAAAAGCTAAAGCAAGTATCTCCCGAGTTCACTTCTATTCCCTGTGGTTTACTTAGATTTCAGGGGGATTACGTAAGTAATAAACTTGATCTTTTGGACATGGGGTCCACATTTTCTGAACAATCTCATAAATATATAACAGAATATAATATGGACCCATGTTTGAATGGAGATGTTTCATCCTCCTGTCAGCAATCTTAGTTAAGGATATTAGGTTTATAATAGATGATTTTCCTAAATATTTTAAAGAACCCCAGGAAATAACAAAAGGAAGAAAAACAAATAGAAGGGAAGAATATTTTTAACTCTGTCATACTTTTTTTTTGCAGCTGTGTGAAGCTGGAAATTTTTCCATTCATGTTGCACTCAGTGACCTCTGGAGAAATGGTAAAAACTGCATCATCATTTTTCAGTATTGCACAGCCATTCGGTTCACTCCTTCAATTACTCTGCTTCAGGAAAGACCTGATCCTGGGGGGTGTTGATACCTGTCAGCTGACTGCTGTGGGAGCACAGGTTGCTCAGCACTGTAAAGATTGGATTCTAAGGGAAATCAGACTCTGACATCAGACTGTTGAACAGCACTTACTGTAATCCTTATTGTTTGGGGCCGGGTTGTGTTGGGGGAGCAGTTACATTGGTTATACTGCCAGTGCAAAAGGAAACACTGCTGCTACAAGCTACGTTTTGGTGAGCAAGGGAAGGTTTCCTCACAGGTATCGTATTCCTCTTGTGAGTCCAGAGGACATCGTGTCTTTCCACATCCTGTTTGTCCCTCTGACAGTCATGAAACACAAAAGTAGGCAGAGCTGGGTTGTCTTTACAGGAAACAATGTATTTAGGAGAGTGAATATTTTGTGATTTGTTTTCTAATCTATAGGATCCAAAACCTGTAAGATCCCATATCCAACAAAGAATCCTTTCACATGGCTGTTTTTCTTTGTATCTTGCCCTAACTATACATATGAGGTATGTATTTTCAAACAAGATATTCAGACTTTAGTTTCGCTGAATATATTTTTTGTTTCTTTTAGAATATTTTACATGGAAGAAACTCTGAAACCGTTCAGCTCAATGCATTTCCCCTCCTTCCCTAAATCCCATGAAATCAGGTTGTGGACAAGAATTTGTCTGCTCTTCCTCCCCTCCCTTGGGTCAGTACTGATGTGACTAACCTTACACAGACAGCCCTGACCCTGGGCCAGTGCTTCTGTGTAGCTGCTAGACAAGACATACACTGTAAAGCAGGCAAATTCTGCTGCTAGGAACAGGGAGATTGCCACTGAACATGTGTTGTAATGAGGGGACGGAATCTGGTGGATTTATAACATAAGAGCCTAGAAATATCACTGTAGGCAGGAAGACAGTGGTCAGACAAATAAAAGATACTGTGATAGAGAAAATAAGCTGAAGTCTTCTTCCCCATTTTCTTAAGTTATGCAATCACTTGTGTCGGTAGTGACTGCTTTAGAAACTTTAATCAGTTTATCATTTTATATTCCTTAATCAGGAGCTGAACTCCTGAGTTCGAAAGCAGATAAAGTCAATGCAACTCAGTGTAACATTCATTCTTGCACAGAAGGACAGTGTCATGTTTGAAATTCATGGAGATCAACAGATGTTAATGAGAACAGCACTGGGCCTTGGACTATAGAAAGTTCCCACTCCTAACAGTGATGGAGGTCTGATGAATACAAATTAGGCAGAGAAACAGGAAGGACACTCTTTTAATGCCTAAAGTTTTGTCATTGTAGTAGCTGTGGAAGCAAATGTGAAGGTTTTGTTTGTAATAATAAGGCACTGTTCACCTTTTTGGCTAAAGGTTATTACCAGTAGAAATTGATCTGGCTGACCTTGATTTTTTTATTTACCTATACTAGGACGAGGTTATTTTGATCAATAGAGAGATAAATGCAAATGCTGTCACCAGAAATATTTTAAATTTCCTTGGCCAAAACAGGTGGGGACCTGGATCAGTTTCACTATCATGACTCAGTGTGTTCCAGGTGAGTAATGTTTTGGTACTTCAACCTGAAGTGATGTCAGCAGCAAGAGCATGTTTTTAATCTGATAATGAAATGCATCTTTTTTTCCCTTCCTTCCAGTGGGACTGTTCACCTTGCTTTGCTTCATTCAGATGACAATCTGGGCAAAGGATAAACACTGCACCTACTTACGAGAATTCAAGGATTATCCAAGTTATAGAATGCCAATTATTCCCTTTTTATTGTAAGAAAAGAAGGCTCAATTTAGATATTGCACAGAACTTCAAGAAGAAAAACCTCATAAATGTCCTGCCAAATAAATGAATTAATTAAAAGGATTTTGGTGCATGTTGAATCTCCACCGCTCTGGGAAATTGTATGCACTTGAAAGCTACACTTCCTTACATTCAAGAATTCTCAACTCAGAAGCACCTTAAAAAATAAAGCTTCGTTGCACAGCTGCAAAAAAAAAAAAAAAAAAAGCCCCTGCAGTCTGCTGTAATGTGACTTAGATTTTTCTGCACTAGCCTGTTTAGATTGATGGATCAGAGATCCTGAGAAGTCCGTGCTGAAAAAGCAGCTCCAAATTTAGCAGTGGCATTCTGCAAGACAGAAGTACACTGGAATGAGGACACACCAGCTAACTACCAGAGCTCAGTTCAGCCAGCATGGCCAGCTGGCCTCAGGACAGTTGCATGATCTGCCTTCTTTGACTTGAGGAGAGTGTGCTGCCTGAGGGCAGGTGCTTTGTAACAGATTACATTACCAAAGAATATGAATGGTTCCTGGAATAAAGAAATAGGCAATATCTCAAAAACCTGATTTGAATCTAACCCCAAATTTGCCAAAAGAATCTGAAGTAAGAAGTATTTGTAGTATTTGTGAATGTAATATCCTGTGCTGGGGCTGTTTGGTTTTGGTCTTCTTCATTAGTAAGTTGCATAGTAAATAGGATTCAGAAGCAATTTAACCTACGCCATATCTTTGATATCTGGTCTGTTTTGATGTAACATCTCCTGATGATACTAATTGACCTTTTACCCAGCATTTTACATCAGGCTTCTCTAAGTAGTTTTTAATACACTTTGTAAATACATGAAGTGACTGCTAGTCCTCGGAATGCTCTTCCTATTTTTGGAGCCAGGGAGAAAAATCAGCTTCATTTTGGACTTCCTGTGTTTTCTTTGTCACAGGATGTTCTGCGGGACTTAGTTGGGTTTTGTGTAAATCTAGTAAAAAAAGGCTATTGAAATCTATCTGAATGACATTTTGAAGAAGCTATTTTAGAATATGAAGAGAATGCATAGATATTGTTTTGTTTCATAATTTATTTATTTATCTATAATAGATGTATAGAAAGATTTTTGCAACTCTTTGTAAGGGTGAAATATGCAATAAATTCTATTTTAAAACCAGTTGAAATATGGCAAAAAGAGAAGGCTACAGCTGGTTGCTGAAGTTTCATAATATTTTGTACAGTACAAAGCAAGAGTGTCCTTATAAAAAAAATCTACATCAATTGAAGAAAAATGTCTTTCAAAGCAAAAATACATGGCCCAGATTTTAATTCTGAAGAACATAATCTTAGAGAATATTTCTTAGAAATTATTAGATCTGATAGATAACAGAAGCAATACATCATTATGAATTTGTTTTCAGTATTGTTTTTCCACTAATTAAGCTGTAAATCAGATAAAAGAGCTAAATGTCAAATGATTTCTCACTGAGTGTAGTGATGGCTTCACTGAGTGTAGTGTGGAGTACGAGCAGGTTGAAATTTTCCTTCTGAGTAGGTAGAAAGCACATACCCTATTCACCCTTTACACTCAATGTCCAGTCACAGGAGAAAAGAAAAATTTGGTCTTGATTAGTAACAAAGAGATCTTTCCACATGTCTGCAAGAAAAAAAAACTTTTGGCAGATTTGGACATACTGTCTTTCTTTTTAATCTCCATTTTGACATTTGGCCTCATTTGAGGCAACTTGAAGATGAGTATGAGATCATTTTAATTAATTTTTTTTTTTTTAATTAAGTTTCTTGTCTGGGTCTGAACTCTGAATTAATTCCTTTCATTCTTGCTGAGACAACCGTCTGTTTTCACTGGCAGCCTGGTGAGACAGAGAAGCACTCTCCCAGGACTAGCCCCATCAGCCAGAACTGTTCTGACCTTGATAGTCCTGTGCACTCAGCATGGCAGGAATCTGATTCTGCACTGGGCAATGCTCTCAGCTTTGAGACCTGTCTGACCTGCTGACTTGTAGACAAGAAAAACCTGCCAGCCTGAAAGTACCAGAGAGAGAATCCATCTTTGATGTTATTTATATGTCAACAAGGAGGAATGAGATTACTTGTATCTTAAAATGGAATAAAAGGAAGATTTTATTCTATAGCAAGGACCTGCCTTTCCTTTGACACTGTTAGCATGTAGTGTAACTGGTAGAGCAGTAGAAGTTGGCTATTGCTAGGGCTGTTGTTGTTGAGAGCACGGTGCTCAGAAAGGTGCAAAAAGTCAGTGTAATACTGAGTGTGCAAACCTTTGTTTTACCCTTGCTCTGCTCTGGTATGGCACATGTTTGCACTGTGCAAACACTAAGCCTGGAGGCTGCAGGAGCAGTCTATGCCACTGCCTGCTGAGGCAGAGCTGGGGACACCTTTGCTTCTCGGCTGGCTCCAGCTGCGCGCGGATGCAAAGGAATTTCTTCATCCTCCATCTGCTGTTTAGCAAAGTTCACAAAAACCTGTGTGAGGAAAGCAGAAAATGTCACCGTGTCTTCAACTGAGATGAGTTAGTGGAATGACTGCTCTGCAGGAAACAGACAGAAAGGGGAATCCACAGACATCAACTGAACTGAGACACTGCGTTATCAGCTGAGATCATGAGTTCCTCCTTTATTTTGATAAACTTCCTTGCAACTTCCTTCCTTTGGATGTACTTGCTTGCAAGTAAAATCCTACTTTTTCTTAAGGAGGAGTTGGCTTCAGCCAGGTTTGCACAGTTTGCACAGCATGACTTAGGTTGTGATAGGAAAGAGGAGACAGAATATTTTAATAGGAATCTGAAAGGCAGCCAGGAATGCCTCTCTACCAATCCCACTGAAAACAGCTTTGCATATGAGGACCCTTTGTTACTTAGGAAAGCAGACAGATGGGGCCAATACCCTCTAGCAAGTGGGTGTTTTCAAAACTCCCAGTGCACTTCCCAGGTTTTGTGTGTCTAATTGCTTCTCACAGTGTCTTTGACAGAACACAGTCCAAACCTCTTATTTAAAATAAAATGCTACTCTCATCTCAGTCTCATTCCAAACTGCTGACCTTGCTCAGGCTGCTGTTCCTGAAGGAATGGGTTGTGTGAATTCTGTCATCTGGGCAATGCTGTCTTACCAGCTTTTACATGGCACCTATTACACAGAGAATAAGTTTACTGATTCATAGTGATACATCCTCCTTGATGAGAGACCTGGGAATCTTGCCTGAGAAAGAGGTGTAAAATAATTCTCTAAACAATTTGGTCCTTCAGTTGTTTGGATACATTCCCATTATGTTGCCTAATTCTCACTAGACAGGCTTTCTCATGGATGTTTTACTTTTTACTCACCTGATCTAATGTTGTTTGAGACACTGAATATTCTTCAATATGCAAATTTTCCTTATTGGAGAGTATTAATCGAAAAATCTTAGCCAGAGAGGAAGAGCAAATCTGATACTGCAGCATGTTGTAGTGTTTCTCCCTCTGTAAACTCCCTGGGAAGTTGGTGTGTATGAATTTCTCAGCAGGAGCGGGATCTGGAGGCAGCCCAGACTTTGGAGCTTTGATTTTCAGAGTGACAATGTAACCATCTCCAAACCTGGGAAGGACATGTGGATTTAGAAACTGGGTGAAGTTGTTTCATCATTCAGGAAGGAAATTAGTTTTCTGCAGCTATGAAAACAATAACAGTATCTGAAAGATATTGCATTAGATCCAGCTTTTTAGGAAACGCTGTATTTGCCCTGCAGAAGTGGTATGTAGCATAATAGAGTTGAAAGGAGATCTGGTCAGATTGTCTAATATATAACAGAGCTGCACCCAGAAATAGGTCTGGTTAAACATTGAATTGCTTGTATTTGGAATAGTACGTGTCACATATACTAAATTTTTCCATTAAAAGCCATGATAAAAATATTTTACTTACTTATATTTTAGCTCCTGAATTGTGCCCAGGCATTTGAAGGTACCTTGTACCATGATGGCTAAACGAGTACAGAGGGCTTCACATTCTTCCATACTTTCAAAACAGAGAACATATTTGAGATAAAAGCCAACAGATGTACTTCAGCTGCTTTTGGATTCTGAATCCTAACTGTTTTTACCTGTGTGAGGTTAGAACCACTGCTCGCCCATCTCTGAGCACACCAACGATAGAGTCCCACAGGAGGCGCCGGGACTGAGGGTCCATCCCGGTAGTTGGTTCATCCTGTAATGGAAATGTTAAGGCAATCAGAGTCAGATAAAACAGGAAAAATCTATTTAGAATCAGGTCGTTTTTTGGACCATAGCATATAATTACTTCTCTACAGTAATTTGTGCCTTGAGGAAGCACATAGACCTTGAGAAGTGTAGGAGTGAGTGGGTACCAATGGAGTTCTTGGCACAAAGCAGTTAAGAAACAAATACATACAAGGACTGTGGATAAGAATACAGCACTGTCCGTGTAGGGCACAGCTACAGGGAAGGGAGTGCCTTTTCTGGGCAACAACGAGCTCTCACCAGGTTGTCTTACTTGCATAAACATATAGGACATTGTTCAATCCAATAAACTAGTGAAGTTACTCTGATTTACACCACCTAAGGATTTGATCCTACATAAATCAGCTGATCCAGTAAGTAACAAAAACCGTAAACAAAATTAGGATAGAAAAATTTTCATTGAACATCTTGTCTTAAGAAATTTTGAGAAAAACATTTTATCTGTTTACTACAGGCAGAATACATGTAAAGGCATATTAAATGGTACAAGGAACCAGGCTACTAAAATGTTTTAAAACACATCTTCATAGACTTAATGAAGTAGAAGTGACTGTGTCTAAAAGTCATAGACATACAAATTAAGGTGGTAGAATATAGTCTAGATAAAGAATTTCTGTAGTAATTTCATATAGAATTTCCCTTTAGATATGCAATTATCCGATCACTTATTTTATTTGGCAAGAACTGTATTTCACCATTTGTATAGTTTAGTATAGATTTGTGTAACCTATTCCAAAGATATTAAAGGCTGGAAAAGGGTAGGTATCTTCCTCTGTTCTGCTGGATAAAGCAGCCAGGTGTATATATACATTGGAAGATCATTTGAATCGGTGGCTACACTCTGACAAGAAAAGGCAGACTGAAACTAAACAACTGTTTAAATTCAGATTTTTCTGGATTATAGATTTTATCTCAACACATTCTTTTTTGAAGATCTTTCCTTTGCAATCACTTGGGGTCCATTGGAAACATAGTTATGCATCCCAGACTACACCTGAAATTAACTCAAAATTACAGAAATAGCTATAAATTGAGGGCAGAAAGGAGCTTGCAAGCTCTTTAGCATGTATTGTTATGAGATGTTATATTGAACTACCCAGGGCTGTGTTTCCATGACACTTACTAGCAAGACAAGTGGTGGGCAGCCTATCAGGGCAATGGCTGTGGAGAGCTTGCGCTTGTTGCCACCACTGTAGGTCCCTGCCAGGTGGTCTGCGTACATGGGAAGTCCCAGCTTCTGGATGCCCCATTCAGCAACCTGTGAGAAAGACCATCTGTTTCACACAGCAGCTAATAGAACAGACAGGATTGCTGATACATCCCTCTTCTGGTAGAAACATGACAGTCCCCTGGGTTTTAGCACATTCATTTTAGAACTGGACCAGGGAAGTAGAAAATATTTATGATGATGATGAGGGGCCTTCTAACTACACAAGGGAAAGCCATAAAGCAGCCCCAGCTGTAGACTCCTATCTGTGCAAGAATTTAAATTATTTTCATCTGGAATCTTCTTCATGTTTTCTTCCCTATACATAAACACCTCTAAAGGCAAGCCCAAAACAGCAACCAGTGCCATTCTGAGCCACAGGAATCTCATCTTTAGCCTTCCCTTGGTGCCACAAATTTGCAAGTACCATTAATGCTTGGGAACCTGCATTTGATAGCGTGGTCTCATTACTTAACTGTCCAAATGACAGGAACCGCTCCCAGGACTTCAATACACGGGATAACAAGTCCACTTTGGAAATTCTGGCCCTTGGCACGTTAAGAGTATGTTAATCATCACAAATATCACTGTAACTATCAAAAGCAAGGCTACTTTACCCTCTTGATTTCTTCTGCTGGAACCCCCCGCAAGCGTGCATATAAATGGAGGTGTTCTCGTCCTGTGAGCAGGTCATCGATGGCATCAAACTGAGGGCAGTAGCCCATGTTTTGATGGACATTAGAAATGTGGGTCAATATACTGGAGAAACAAAGAAAAGAGTTGTAGTTCTGTAATACTAGCTCTAAGACAGAGAACAACAGTTTGAATAAAATCCTTATTTTCTGGGGCAACAACTCTTGTAAGAGGAGAATTAATTCTTCCTGATAAAACATCCTACGAAGATATCTGTCTGTACGTAAGACCAAGGAGTATATTGTTGTCTTAAGCCAGCTCAGTCCTAGTTAAGAGTGTAAGCCCATTTCCCCTCACCCATTTTCTTGTTAAAGTATAGACTAACTTAATGAGAAGTTATTTAAACAGCTACTCAGGTTTTCTATTTTTTGAAAACAGTGTTTATATCTAGAAGAAAAGAAGCAGTTATTTCAGCTCAGAATATGGTCACTAGCTAAGCAGACAGGCAGAACACAAAGCTCACACTTCAATAGTAGTAGGAAAAGTACAAAATCACAGAATGGGTGTGGTTGGAAGAGGACTCTGGAGGTTATCTTGTCCACTGATCCTGCTCAGGCAGAGACACCTAGAACAGGGTGCCCAGGACCATGTCCTGGCAACAAAAGAGTTATTGTCTAAATCACATCAATGGACAAAGAATCAAATCCCAACTACACCTGACAAGCCAAGGCACACAACCTTAAACCAACATAAGTGCATACCAGATCACACTGTAATAACTTACGACATTATGCCAGCACTGTGTAAACAAAGATGCTAGAAACAGCCAGAGAAAAGTCCCAAAGCTCAGATCAAAGTATCCTGTTGGATGGGTTATCTTATGTTTGGGAGCTCTTGCCACTAGATATGATTGCCTTGTCCCACTGTTAGCATTACTAACTTACCCACAGATTTTACAAGTGTTAAAGGTATCAAACGCAATTGTGTGTTAGCTGTGATCTCAGTGCCATAGAGCTACTGGATCATTGAGAGTGTGATCTGGACAATTCTATGCTGGTAAGTGGACTGTCACAGGGGTTTTTTTAAGGTACTTACCTATTTCCAGCCACTACAGCATCTCCAGATGTCACATCAGTATCTCCAGTCAGCATTTTGAATGTTGTTGTTTTACCAGCGCCATTTACTCCCAAAAGGCCAAAGCACTAAATTGCAAAATTTATCATATTCTTTAATATTTCCAACTTGCAGATCAGTGGGGGTAGAAAATCTGAACTGATCCATGGAATGCAATCCAGTGTTATTGAACAACCTACCTCTCCGGGACGGATGCCAACACAGAGTCTGTCCACTGCAGGCTTGCATCGACCTGCATAAATCTATATTGATGGAGGAGGAAAAAAAAAAGGAAAGTTTCTATTTCAAGACATCTACAGAAATGAAAATCATCTGAATTTTTAGTTTAGTTTAATGCTATTGGGATGAGGCCACTTTAGAACTGAGACAGGAGTAAATTATTTTTTTATTCTTCTCTAAATATTACCTTGGTCAGTTCTTTTAATTGTAAGATATCAGTTTTATTGCCTCCATTCATAATTTTTTTTCTTTCTTCTGCAACATCCTCATCTTCATTAATAATAGGTGACATGGCAGTCTCAGCAAACCTGGAAAAACCCAAGATACTTAGTTGCCCAGGGTTCAGTTAGGATAACAGTGTGAAACAATGGCTAATCTGCTGCCAAAAATGTGACCGGTGGAAGCAGTGGGGTTGAAACTTCACAGTGTGACATTGGCTGGAGTATCCCTGCTGTTGGGAGAAGCCCTGACCTTTAAAGTTAATCTCTAGATACTAAAAAGGGAGGAAATGGCTTGCTCAAAAGAACATGCCTTGTCAGTCACTGATACAACAATAACCTGCCCCTCAGACACAGCTTTCCCTATTTGGCCCCTCTTAGTACCTAGTGATGATCCTTAGAAGTTTTGAGTAGATCTCTCTGCAAGACATTATTTTTATCAGTGCACCAATTAGTGCTATTGTTGGCAATCTTGAACAGGAGTGAATGACCCACTCACAGCTGGTAGGTAGCTGTTTTCATCAAGGGAGAGGCACATTTGTAAAGCAGAGAGAAGTTCACATAGTGTCCAGGATACAGCTGTCCTGTGCCACAGACTAGAATTGCTGTCTTGGGATGTCAGACTAGTACCTCATAGTATTAGCTAGTATCTAGCCTGACTGGTACTGAGGACACTACAGAATTTTCCAGGTAATTTTAAAATCACACTATTACAGTGTCTTAAACTAAAGAAATTACATTAAAATCTTAATTCAAGAAAACTAATTTCTATAATAAAATATTCTTATATCCTTTTAATATAATACAGATTTGTAAATGCTTTCTTGAATCAGGATATCAATAAATTAAGATAAGATCAGGTAAGTAAATAGAAAACAAAAAGGCTACAAATTTAGAGAAAAATTAAGAACAAAAAGAAGAAAAGAGGGACATAGTGAATAACAAAGATATTCATCCTTTTAATAAAAGAACATTAATAGAACTTTCAGACATACCATCTTGTGGAGAACAAACGGTGCTCCATAAAGAGATTCAGAAAGAAGAACACAACTCCTTGAAGAGCCATGGCAACCAGGTTCTTCCCAACAAAGTCCCACTGAAAGGGATCAGAAACATGCTCCTCACCTTTGGAGAAAGAGCACCAGAGAGGAAGATGAAAGATTTCTGAAAACCCCCACTACTCCTCAGGACAAAAAGCACAATCATATTGAATTACTGTACTTTATTTGCTCATGATTAGGTAATGGTTTTAATATTCCAATCTTATAAAAATTCCTAATGCCTTTCAAGTTCAGCTGCCGCATGGAGTAAAAATAGTCTCTCTGAATATGCACTAACTGGATATCTTGACTTGAAACTTGCATGTATTATGTGAAAAGACACACATTTTCTGAATAAAAACAGATGATTTCTGCTGTATGACTATTCTTTAATAAGTTGTCTGATATCAAAGACAATCATATCCCAAGAGAATGCATTTGAAGAACAAAAGTCACTTTAAACATTAACTGAGATTCAAATGAAATTAAAAAAGAAATCCTCCTATAATGACTTAAAGTCTTCCAAACAAAGGATGAAAAGACACCAGAGCCTGACACTGAACAAATGATTTCATTTCCAATGCAGACTACTGATTGGGCCATGGAGTTCTGGAAGCACTATCATCAGAAGTGATTCCTTCAGGGTGACCTTTCATACTCCTCATCCATCGATGACGGAAGAGGTGAGAATTTCAGACACATCTACTAATTTTCTGAGTTAATTCTTTCAAACATCTCATCCAAGGTCAGGACATGTGACACTGCCATAACTTGTTTCTTATTGGCTTCACCTACCAAACCTTGCATATACTTCAGTCACAGCTTGGTTCATGGCCAAGTCGATGAGTCCACGGCCCAAGCAAAAATGTGGCAGGACAAGCAGCATATTTTTCAATGTTTTATTAAACTTCAGCAAAGACTGTAAGAAACAGAAACAACATAAGCTATTTAAACCAGACCTGTTCAAGAAAACGTAGTGAAAAAGTAAGTGAAAAGTTCTTTGTGATGTCAGAGCGTCCTAGGGTGACTTTATGATGTTTGTATCCCCAATCATCGATTCTGTTTGTGCTGTATATTGAGTTTCTGTATCTTTAAGATTGATTCTGAGAGTGAACCAGGGAGAGAAGACGCGCGGAGTTTGTTTGAGAAACAACCTGACTCCCACACATTCTTTCGTCTGTACTCCTGTTTTTTGGAGGCACGGACAGCGGTGGGCCAGAGATCTTTTTGCTTTTAGTTAGTTTTAGCTAGCTGAGGCAGAAAAGTTCCCTGGACTGTTTTTTTTTTCCTTTTTTTTTCTCCTTCTTGGGACTGTTTAAATCTACTCTGGACTGAAAAACCCAGAGGAGCACCGAAGGCTCGCAGCTGCGGCCACC